>JAANDH010000376.1:260359-425027 GCA_011799765.1 Nymphaea thermarum
AACAGAGAATAACTGCCCACCAATGGTTTCAGCAAGCAAGAGAGTTGGGGTCGTGGAGGCTCCTTGCTTTTTCGGCGACTCCTTGAGACGCTCCACCAAAAAGACGCAGGCCACTCCTTGAATCTCTCCACCAAAATAGCATACACAAAACTGACGGTGAGAGGCAAAAGAAAAAGGGGAACAAAGTCGAGCCCTTTCGCGAAAGAAAAAGAAAGGGTTTTGCAAAAAGACACAAATGTCCATTGTTGACTCTAATATGGCCAAGTCAAAAACTAATAACACTACGCAAGCTCCAATACTAAGAATAGATGAAGTGAAAAGAGGATAAACAGGAATAATTTGTAATTCGCCATTGTGGTGATCAAGAAGCTCTGTGGCAATTTCATGGAGTCACCTTTTATGCCAATTTCCTGGATGGTTGTGTCTCTTCATTGCAGGAAGTTGTCTATATACACATTGTAATGAAACGAATGCACAAGAACTAAACAATTTAAAGGAGACGAAGAGAGCAACTCTGTCGAGAAGGACAGTATAAATATGACGGGCAGCAACTCACAGTTGCCCAGGGATCTTGCTCTGCTCCACTAGAATCTGAATCAAACTTGGGACTTCAAGCAGCAATCCAACGCCATGGCTTGTGATCTTGTGACACTGACGAATATCGATCATCCTCAAAAGAGGGCAATTTTTTATGATGGCACTAATGGTCATGTCTGTCAAGCCCCTGCAACCCCTCAAACTAATCTCAACGAGGTTTCTGCTAGAAGCAAGCATGGAAACCATTTCCTTATCAAGCAAAAGCTCGTTGTATGAAAGATCCAGCCTCTTCAAACTCCTCAAATTCTGGCCCAGCGATGTCAACAAGCCCGGTTCTCTTTCCGCAGCATCACAGTTCACCAAAGCCAATTCCTCCAGGCTCGAACATAGGACCCGTCCCAATGACCTCAGGCTGTCCCCGCTGATCATAACGCAGCTTTGGAGACAGAGGGTCTGCAATTCCCTGCAGTTCTGGGCTATAGCCATTAGGCCGTCGTCGTCGAGGTCGAGGGGAAGCCTCAAATCGATTTTTCTCAACGATCCACAATTCCTAATGACCTCAATCAGGGCGTCCCTATTGCCCCCATCATACACAACCAGAGAAACCAAAGACCTGCAGTGCTCGGCGACCCGGAGGAGAAGGCTGGCGGTGATGCTCCGACAGGTAACCAGTTCAATTTCCCGAATTCCAGACAGCAGGTTGAGGAAGAAAGGATCGGAAATGGAGTTTCCGATCCCGTCGCAGCTAGAAAGCCGCAATTTTCTGATGCTTCTGCAATTCCTCCACAGCCAATCGATGCCCACGTCCCCATTACCGATACCGGTGAAGCAGAGGGTCTCCAATTGAAGCTGGAGACCGCCGGGGAGATTGATCATCGAACTCGGGGGCGGCCCATCTTCCAGACAGTCAAGAAAGGTCACAGAAAGGTTCCTTAGAGACCGGAATCCAGCTAACCAGTCGAAGCCGAGCGAGCGGGAAGCGATGACCTTGAGGGAGGAGAGAGCCTTGCAAGAGGAGGAAAGGTGCTGGAGCGAGGAGGACGTGACGGGGCCGACGAGGAAGCGCAGTTGGGTAAGGTTCCTGCAGGCGGAGGAGAGAGAGAGAAGGGCGAGGTCGGAGAGACAGCGGTCGGCGTTGGGCGAGTCGGAGACAAGGGTGAGCGCGGCGAGGTTGGGGTAGTGCGACAGGAAAGAGGAGAGGCAGAGACGGCCGCCGCCGCTGCAGCTTGTGGGAAGGCGGAGGGAGAGGGCAGTTCTGGAGGACCGGAGGAGGGAGAGCCACCTTTTGGAGACGAGGGAGGCGGAATTCGCGTCGGAGGCAGAGTGCAGCCGCTGCAGAATTTCCTCAAGCAGCTCATCGCACAGAAGGCTGTCCATCCCTCTCCCTCTAGATTGATGGTGGTGGTGGTGGAAGGAGGCGGCGGCGGCGGCAGCACTGGTGGCGATGGTGGCGGTGCAGTCAAGAGAGGTTGTCAGCCTCTGCGTCTCACCTGTGTCTACGCCTTTATAGCAAGACGACGGCTTCCAAGTCGCACTTTAGCACTCCAACAATGGGGGGTTCCCTTCTCTCTCTCTTAAAGAGAAAGATATGGAGGTTCCTTCTTTATTGGCTTTCTCTATCTCTGGCTTCCTCTTCTCTGGCTTCCTCTGGTCCTCTCTTTCTCTCTCTACCTTTCCCGTGTTCTCTTTTCCTCTGAACAGGTTCGTTTCGTTGAAGTTTAGCTGTATTTGACAGAGAGAAACTGGAGAGTACCTCCCTCCCTCCGTCTCTCGCCTGGAATAATCCTCACAGCAATAAACACCTACCACCACCGGATGCTGAGCGTATGACAGGTGGAAAAGTTTTCTGTCTTTTTCTCTCTTTTTCTTTATATATATATATATATATATATATATATATATATATATATATATATATATATATATATATATATATATATATATATATATATATATATATATATAATTTTCTGATCAAACAAATAGTTGTATCTGATCTTGAACACGATCTATTTACATCCTTATCATATTTACCTAAATGGGTTTACAATGTATTTAAGAAGCCTTGGTCCATATCTATATTATATCTTGATGACATCACATATTTCCAATAATATGAGTATTATAATATAGTCAAAATGGATTGGTGCTATATCCTATTCTTGCTTTATGCCCGTTTGTTCGCACATCTTTTCCTTTATCCGTGTTCTCATCTCTTTACTTCTTTGTTTCTTTTTTTTGTTTCTTTCTGTTTTCTCCCCACAGCTTTGTTCTTTTCCTTTATCCGTGTTCTCATCTCTTGAAATTAATATATTCCAACATCTTGAATGTAGTAGTAGAATCCATTTGAACGTGGGTCTGGACTAGGATCCCACTCTTGTTTTGCATGACACTGGATCCAGAAACTTATGTTTGTGTTTCGGAAGGAGATCTGAAATTTATTATGTTTGTGGTAGTTTATCATTTTGATTCAGACTTGACATATGGGTTACAATTGTTTTGAATTCTTATCTGGTTTGTACGATCCAGATCAATTCGGGATCCAAATAAATCGTGCAGTTTCAAGATCCAAAACGAGTCCAGTTTCTCTAATCTGAATCCATATTGGACCCAGGTTTGTTCCTATGATCAAGATCCTCTTCGGGATTCTTACTCATATCTGGAAGCAATATTTTTGCATGCATATCCAAATCTTGTTTGGTCTCGGACATTGTTTATGGGACGTCTTGTTGCTTTGGATCCAGAATTAGATGTTTGAGATAGATGTCATCTGGCCACATAAAGATGGAAAAGCTATCAGATTAAATTTGGCTTGTATAAAAGAAGCTCTTAAGCATATATGCTGTGAGACAACACATCAAAGAAATAACTAAACGCATATGAAATAAATATGATGCACGTAAGTAGGTCTATTATCCATGGACCGAAATTAGCTTACCTCCTCATTATCCCATAGCAATATATCTTCCTCGAATCGTCACCCTAAGAACATCATTAATCCAAGGGGATTGAATTCTGCTTTGCTGCCTTCCCACCACTTGGTTCACACTGAACCTGCAATATATCCGATTTGAATTAGATATATGTTCTCATACAATTACAAAAAAAAATCATATCCGATTAAAAAATCGATTAAGAAATGACATCTGATCGGATTTGGATTCAGCAAGAAGAGAGTTTAAACCTTGCTGGTCTTTGTGTCTTTTGTGAGCAGGCTATAGACAGGGGCGGAGGGAATGGGGGTCCGCCTAGGCCATGGCCCCACCCCAGCCAATGAATTTTTTTTTTATATGGAAAAAATAATATTTTTTAATTGCATAATGTATTTTTTGTATTAGAATTCAGTTTGGTCCTATCCGGATCCAAAGGTCGGATTGCTGGCCCGCCCCTAAAGAAAATCCTGACTCCGCCACTGACTATAGAATAAATTTTATCATTTGTTTTAGGATTGTGACAAGATGCGACAACTTTTTCATGCTTTTTGAGATTATCTGACTCTCGTGGTCTTTCCATCTTCCTTTTGCGTGTGATCTTCTCTTCATACCGCCAGAACTATGTGCGAGTGCGATGGCGATTTCTTTGGCATACATGGTTTTGTTATCTTGTGGTGCCAGATTTGGTTCACCTGCAATCACGACCCTTTTTGTGTGGTTCGCCTTTTGATTTTAGCTCTCCCAGCTGAACTTACGTAAAGGCTTTTTGGTCTCCTGATTTGATTTCTTATTTCATCTCTACTGCTTTGTTTTTCAAGTTGTGCCCGAGCATCCATTACTCTTTCATGCTTTTAGTTTCATTTAATGCAAGTTCTCCCCCTCTCTCTTTCTCTCTGTTTCTTATTTTGTTTTATTGTCTTTGTTGTCTTGTATATTTTGTTGTTTGTTCTTGTATCTAAGGGACTTCTTATACTCAAATTTTGTTATTCATTTTCATTTTATTGTTCTCTCTCTCTCTCTTTTATGCATTTATGTTTATGTAGAACGTAATCAGTTTAAAATCTTTGGTTTATTGACTACGAGAACTTTGCAAATCTGAAGAACAAAACTGGTAGTCTTCTTTCAGAAAATATGGTTAGGTTATGTCTTATGTTCAATAGAAAAAGTTTAGATGCATTATAGTTTATAATCACATTATGTTTCTTTAAGAAAAAACACAGTTTGAATTCTCATGACATCAAGTTATTTGTGTGTTGCAAAACAAAGAGACACTGATATGCAAGTCGAAACATGAGTATCACCCAAAAGCAGTCCTTCAAGCAACTGAAGTGGCAATGAGACTTATGAAGAAAAAAAAAAAGTGGTGCATTTCCCAGATATTCAACGGTCTCAAACAAGCAAAGCTTGTATGAATGTTTCCAAACTACAAGGACGACATTTATTAATCAGACCTTTCTCGCCCGAAAAGTTCAATTCCTGCATCCTTCGTCGTCAGATGGATTAAGTCGCATTGAGAATGACAGTGAGTCGAATCGACCGTTTCATGTGGTTAGTGACAATGACCCGGTCCGTTTAAATACAATGAATCCGAATCGTCCAACCATGCCCCTTGGTTAGAGAGAGAGAGTCATTAAATTACATAAACTAAAACATATTCTCTTTACACTATGTGAAAGTGAAAAAAATAATAATTATTAAACTGCCAGTGGCTGGTCAATTGGGCTCAGGCATGTGGAATATATGCCGGATAAAACAGGCAGGATCAGGTCCCTTGCAGTATATATATATATATATATAAGGTCCAATGATTGTAAAAACATGAGAATATAAGTTTAGTGGCCCACTCTAATTCAATGAAACCTCACTCTCTGTTTCTCTCTCTCTTTGTTCCCTGATTCGGGCTGCAGACTAGCCCAGGAATTGAAATTATTGTAAGGACATAAGAATAATATATGATTAGTGGCCCAATTATTTAAATGCAAAAATCAATCTCTCTCTCTCTCTCTCTCTCTCTGTCTCTCTCTCTCTCTCTCTCTCTCTCTACAGTGCTATACCCGAACCAAGCAAAGTCTGATAGTTTACCTCGAATAATTTACAAACTCTAAAGTAACTAATAGGAGAGTTTGGCTTGATCTATTACCAGTTTTCATCTTTTTTTTTTTATGTATCTTTCTCAATCATTCAATCATTCATCTCTATCGTATAGACGGTCTTGATTAGATTAGGTGGATATATATATATATATATATATATATATATATATATATATATATATATATATATATATATATATATATATATATATATATATATATATATATATATATAAAAGGAAGACTGACGTGGGGCAGAGCCAATTTGTATTTATATAGATAATAGAGAGTGCACTGACATGCTCATGTGAACTTGTTCGGTATATCATGTCTACTCTTCTGTGCCACCTTTCTCTATCTCTCTTTTTTCTTTTATAGCACCTGAAGTATATAAAAAATCGCTTACCTATCAACATGATCCTTTTTGTTTGCTTTTGATGAGAAAATTTAGAGAATCGTAACTATTTTTGACGAGTTGGCCACTCTCCCAACCCCAAGTAAAGAGAAAGCATATATTTCCTTTTTATTTTCTTATTGAGGGAAGAAGCACTCTAAAATTGTAATGAACGTCATTGCAGATTATGTATAACTTATCATACTTTGTGATTATTAAAAAAATACTTTGCACAAAATTTTACACCCATAAAAGTGTCTTTCATAGTTACAAGACTTGCACATTAATACACACCAGAGTTAGGAATAAGGGTCTCAATACGTTGTGGACAACGTCATTTAAACAGGAAATCTTTTAGATTGAAGAAAATGCTGTAAAATGTAAGTATGTATGATCAGATTCAATAGAAATATAACTAAAGATCATCGTAGTTGTTCAATCATGAAAACTAAAGATGATATAAATTGTTCTTCAGAATCGTTCAACTAAGATCATGCTGAAGATGCAAGAAAACAACTGATAAAGATGATAATAAAGGTGATGTTGATTGCCACTTTAAGCTGCTGCTTTAGTCATGCGTACGTCTTTTGCCTTCTAAAGATCTTGTAATTTAACATCATTTCAGATATTTTTAAATTAATATCAACTGGCAGTCCACAGTCCATCCCGTTTGCATAAAAACATTCATTTTATTAATGCGTTATTCAGTAAGTGGTGCTTTGAGTATTTCTGTTCAAAAGTTGAGCAATGATTTATTACCGTTTTTTGTAATAAAAAAAATGGTTATAATCATTCTCTATATGTTTTACTCATTTTTTTTTATTAAATCTACCATTTAAATGTGAACTTTACAAAACATTGAATAATGATACCAAAATGGCATTTTTTAAGCCTATAACGAAGATTTTTTAGAAGTTTAATAATCCATAATGATAAACCTGTTAGTTTATGAAGCTTGTCATATATGCTGACTTTCATAGTTTTACACATGAAAAAATCTAATGTAAAAGTATGTAATTTGACTAATCATTCAATTGGTGTCCTACTTATTTGTCATGTATATATATATATATATATATATATATATATATATATATATATATATATATATATATATATATATATATATATATTGTGCTTAATCACGTCTCATGCATTGTATTAAGTGGCCATGTGGCCATGATTGGATTGGATTGAGGGTCAGATGGCCAGAAGATTTCTTCTCTCTGGAATTTGTTAGCATTCAATTGAGTGCTTATTTGACGCTTGGGGTGTAGGATTACATCAGATTTGAAATCAGTGGATATTAGATATAATATGACATGATTTTACCAATGTGGCAAAAGTACCATAATCAAATTCATGATTCACCAAACTATGGATTTTAAGTCAGACATAAGGTCTAACCTTAAAATCCTTATTTTGCTTTTTTTTCATTAATAAGACGTTAGATTTAAGATCAGAAGAGGAAGAGTTTGATCTGACATATGAAGCGTGAGAGTCTGATCTTAAATCCACAATTCTTAAATTGCGAGAGTTTTTTATCTGAAGCAATCAAAGGACCCCTTAAAGCAAAGGGCTTCATGAACCATAACCTAAGCACATTGGATCCTATTTCTTTAAGATACTTTACCTAATTTTGCATCAGAATAGATTGAATATCTACTGAATCTAAAGCGTTGCATTCCTGCTTGAATAGTTCTTGCCATACCCAAGTGTGAAGCTAAACTATGGGAGTAGTCTCAGTCACATGAGTCATCAGCGTTGCTAAAATTGACTTAACTGTTCTAGCTTCATGTTGCATTCTAGCTTCATGCTGCTTTGGTTTAATTGTTGTTTTACTATTGCAATTTTTATTATCATTTAAACATGAACAATTAAATTTAAGGTTGAGTTTACATTATAGTGGCCATCTTTTTCTTTTTAGCAAAGGTTTTGTCAGTTCCCTCTTTATGTTTCTAATATATTTTCTCAAATTTAAGCTCTTTACTTTGAAGATTTAAACCATTTTTGTTTCGATCTGTTGGAAATGAGTCTGCAAATTATTTGATAAAACCATTTGGAATTGGATTCACACGTCAGGAGCAATGGTACTATCAGTCTCAAGAGATTCACAGGACGCTTAAGCGACTTAGCGAGCAAGTTACGAAACATCGTCTCGCTCGCTCTGTGTTTCCGCGTGTGCTTTCCTCAAAAAGGAGATGGGAAACTTCGTCTCCGACGACCAAACTTGCTTTCTCCCTTTATAGCGACTCTGTGGAACGTGAACTCAAGCTGCATCATCACCCCCATACCAGACAGAGGGGGAGAGAGAGAGAGAGAGACGAAATGCTCCTCCGATGGCAGCGCCACGTATGCCATCATCTTCCGGCCCACGAAAAGAAGAAAACAAAGTGATCCCATAAAAAGCCGGAACTGTTGATTTCCACCAACAATCCCCAACATCGCTAGCAAAATAGTTATTCCCTTGCTGTTCTTCTTCTTCCTGGTGTTGGAGTTAATTGGTGTCTGTGAGGGATGATGGAGGAGCAGCCGCAGCAGCAGAGGACGCTGAAGGAGATCCTGGATGTGGCGCTCTTCTTAGCCGAGCGCATCCGCAAGGCCGTGGAGGAGGCGGGCTCCTTCAAGCAGGAGTGCTACGAGGTGCTCCGTCTTGTTGATTCTCTTGCGGATATGCTGCGGTCGGCCGCTCGGTTGCCGCCGGCGGCCGTGTACGAGCGCCCAATGCGCCGAATCGTGATGGAGGTCATCAAGAACCTCGACCGGGCCCTCACCCTGGTGCGCAAGTGCAAAGGCAGCTTCTTCCTGATGCGGCTCATAACCATCACGAACGTCGCCGACTTCCGCAAGGTGTCGACCATTCTCGAAAACTCCAACGGCGACATGGAGTGGCTGCTTGACGTCTGCAAGGTGTCGTCCTCCTCCTCCGGCTGCGGCCTCAGCCTCCCGCCCATCGCCAGCACCGACCCCATCCTCTCCTGGGTTTGGAGCTATATCGCCCTCGTCCAGAACGGCTGCCTGGACGATCGGATTGACGCCGCCAACGGCCTCGCCTCACTAGCTGCAGACAAAGCCCGCAACGGTAAGATAATCATCGAGGAAGGTGGAGTTGCCCCTTTGTTGAAGCTATTGAAGGATGGTGGTGCTCTGCCCGACGTTCAGCTCGCCGCTGCGAGGCCCATCGCCAGTCTGGCGACCAACCCTGAGCGTGTATGGCAGATTGCGGAAGAGCGCGCGGTACCCACAATGGTTCAGTGCCTCTATAGCTCGCCAGTGGCGGTTCAGGTGGTGGTGGCGTCGCTGGTGGCGAAGATGGCGACACTGTTATAGTTGTATCGTAAAAAAGAATGCTTCAACAACAAGAAAAGAAGTCAAACCAACATAAAACTGTTAAAAAACAAAATCACAGGGCAGCGATAATATCGAATTTCCAACATCAAAAGATTGCAGCAATATACGCTAAGATATATGCTAAACAATGCAAAAATCGAGAGACACCAATTTACGTGGAAAAACCCTCAACAATGAGGTAAAAAATCACACGCAAGAGAAACTTTCTATATATCAAGAAAGTGAGCCAAATACACGATCAGCAATATCTTTACTGTTTTAAAGAAAACAGTGAACTCAAGAAAACAATCAGAATCTCTTATACAAATAAAAAAAAGAGTCCCAAAGATTCAAAAAAGAAATCACTCAATGAAGACTCCCTTCATTTTTTCTTTCTTCTTTGTCTTTCCTTTTTCTTCTTGGCGTGCCGATCCCACTCTTCTCTTCCTTGCCTTCATCTTCTCCTTCTCCTCTTGCTATGAGCAGCCACAAGAGAACCCTTGTTCTTTTTCCCCCAAAAGAAGAAAATGAGAGAGAGATGTAAGTGGGAGAGGCACCATCAGGTGCCCTCCTTTCTCATGCCCGACGGGTCGGGTCGGGTCGGGTTTTGAGGCTGGACTTAACCCAACAAACTCCCCCTCCAACCTCAAGAAAGGGATCATACCTGCAAAATAAACAAAATTAATACACTGCCTTAAAGGCAGTCATCCCAACTAAGTCTCTACACATGTCATGCTTCTCTTTAGGTAGAGATTTCATCATCATATATTATTCTCCGTATGTATCTTCTCTAACTGAATCAGTTTCTGCTCAAACACATCACTAATCCAATGATATCTGACATCAATGTGCTTGGTCCTTGAGTGAAAAGCTGAATTCTTCGCCAAACGTATAACATTTTAGCTATCACAATGCAACACATAAGTCTTTTGGCTAAGACCTATATCATGAATAAAACTCTTCATCAACAACAACTCTTTACAAGCTTTAGTTGATGCAATATATTCTGCCTCTGTAGTGGAAAGAGCAACACACTTTTGCAATCTGGACTGCCATGATACAGCTCCCCCTGCAAGAGTAAAGACATAACTAGAAAGAGACTTCCTAGAATTCAGATCACCTGCCATGTCTGCATCAACAAATCCTTGTATTTCTGGGTTAGATTCACCAAAACATAAACAGTAATTGAAAGTACTTTTCAGATACCTTAGGATCAACTTCACTCATGCCCAATGCTCCTTGCCTTGATTTGACTAAAACCTGCTAACTACACCATAACTACACCAACTGCATAAGTCAAGTCTGGGCGGGTGCAAACCATAGCATACATGAGATTCCCTAATGCGGAAGCATATGAAACATTCTCCATTCTTTCTTTTTCCTCTGCTGAGGATGGACATTGATCATTTCCCAATTTAAAATGTGTTGTTAAAGGTGTACTTACAGTTTTGTCATTTTTCATGTTAAACTTGCTAAGCACCTTCTCAACGTATTTCTCTTGTGATAACCACAACTTCTTCGTCTTCCTATCACGAACAATCCTCATACCTAACAATTGTTGTGCTGACCTCAAGTCCTTCATATCAAAGAACTTGCTCATATCCTTCTTCAATTGGCTAATCAATTGACAATCATGTACAACAATAAGCATGTCATCTACATATAACAATAATATAATGAAGTTACCTGATGAGAACTCTTTGATGTAGACACAATGATCAACGGCTGACCTGTGATACTTTTGATTTATCATAAATGCATCAAATTTCTTGTACCACTGTCTAGGTGCCTGTTTAAGTCCATACAAGCTCTTCTTTAACTTACAAACCATGTGTTTATTTCTGGCAACCATAAAACCTTTTGGCTGTGTGTCATGTAGATTTCTTCCTCTAGATCTCCATGAAGAAAAACAGTTTTCACATCTAACTGCTCCAACTCCAAGTCTAGGCATGTCACTAAACTAAGTATTACCCTGATAGATGACATTTTAACAACATGAGAAAATATTTCATCAAAATCAATACCCTTTTCCTTTTTTAAACCTTTCACCACTAATCGGGCTTTGTATCTCAACTTGCCTTGACCTTCATTTTTAAGCATGTAGACTCACTTGTTCTGCAACACTTTCTTACCTTTTGGTAGCTCTACCAAATCAAAAGTGTGATTCTTATACAAAGAATTCATCTCTTCCTGCATAGCTTTAATTCATTCATCTTTATGCACATCATTTAGCACATCTGCATAAGATTATGGCTCTCCACTATCTGTAAACAAAATATATTCATCAGTAGAATATCTAGTAGATGGTATATGTGTTCTTTTACCTCTTCCCAATTGCTCCTCAATTGGTTCTGAATGAGAAGGAAGCTCCCCCTCCAACTCATGCTCATGATCAACTTGAATATCCATAGGGTTGTCATCTGTATACTGCTCATTTGTCACTCTTTCTTCTTCATCTATATCTTCATCGGTCTCACCATGCTCAGACGAAAATACTTCAGGTTCTGCATAGGTTGGCTCATGAACACCACTAGCATTCACACCTGACTTCATGTCTCCCATGACATCTTCAATAGTCTGATCCTCTCTGAAGATAACATCACGACTCTTGTAGATTTTGTCATTCTTTGGATCCCATAACCTGTAACCAAATTCATCATCTGCATAACCAAAAAATATTAGAAGAATAGCTTTATCATCTAGTTTGGTTTTGTGTTCTTTTGGTACATACACAAAAGCTTTACAACCAAAAACTCTAAGGTGATTATATTTAACATCTTCATCTGACCAAACTCTCTATGAAATATCTCCATCTAAAGGCACTGAAGGAGACCTATTTATTAAATAAACTGCAGTACATATTGCCTCTACCCAAAAATATTTTGACAACTTAGAGCTAGATAACAAACTTCTAACTCTTTCAATTATAGTTCTATTCATCCTTTCTGCAACTCCATTATGTTGTGGAGTATAGGGAATTATCTTTTCATGTCTAATATCATGTTTTAAACAATAATCTCGTAAAGAATATGCTATGTACTCACCACCATTGTCTGTACGCAGTCTCTTCATGTTCTTACCAGTCTCGCGCTCAACTACTGCATGAAAAGTCATGAAGATGTTACTTACTTCACTTTTACTTTTCATTGTAAATGCTCATACCTTCCTAGATGCATTATCAATAAATGTAAAAAAATAGGATGCTCCACCTTTAGATGTCATATTTATAGGTCCACATACATCTGAATAAACTAAATCTAATACAGGTTTAGTTTTTGAAGAACGCTTTTTCTGAAAGGAAACTCGATGCAACTTACCAACCAAACAATGATCACATGGAGATATCTGTGCACCATCTGCCTTTGGTAACAAATTCTTCTTGGTGAGCAAGTCGATTCTTCTTTGACTCATGTGACCTAACCTCTTATGCCACAAATCTGACGAAGTACCATCAGTAACTGCATTGACATTCACACTACTGATTCGAGACTTCATCCCATACAAAGTGCCAAATCTGTCACCTCTAGCCAACACTAGTGCCCCCTTGGTCAGTTTTCAACATGTCTGACTAAATGAAGTACAATATCCATCTTCACTTAGTCTTCATGCATAAATCAAATTCATTCTCAAGTCTGGAAGATGTCTCACATCTCTCAAAGTCAACTTGCATAATGTGCTCGTCTGAATGCAAACATCTCCTATCCCAACAATCTTCGAAGTGTCACTGTTGCCTATCTGAACTACTCTAAAATCACCTGCTCTATAGGATAAGAATAACTCTCTACATGGTGTGGCATGATATGATGCCCATGTATCTAAAATCCATGTAGAATCTCTATTTTGAACTGTAAGACAATCATTTTCTTCAAATAAAAATAACACTACCTCATCATTTGAAGCAACTGCAGTGTACTCTTTTGGCTTCACATTTTCTTGACTCTTCTTTTTCTGCTCTTTTTCTTCTTTCCATTTTCTGCAATCAATCTTCTTGTACCATGGAATACCACAATGAAAACATTTACCTGTCATCTTGGGTCTACATTTGGATCTAGAGTTTGACCTGTCATGCCATTTGTTTCTTCTTTCTGCCTCTATCTCACATCACTAACACTTGTGAACTAGTATCACCAACAGACTTTCTCCTTGTTTCTTCATTAGAATGTTGTTGGTTACATGCTTCATCGTAAGCACACCATCTAGAGTGGAGTTGCTCAAAGAAACAACTAAAGTCTCCCAACTGTCGGGAAGAGAACTGAGCAATAAGAGTGCATGTAACTCATCATCCAATATCATTTTCTTGACCGACAACTGATGGATTATGCTTTGTACTTCATTCAAATGCTCTCACACTGGTTTTTCCTCTTTAAGTTTCAGATTTACTAATTCCCTAATCAAGAAAGCCTTGTTCCCTGCTGTTTTCCTCTCGTAAAGATCATGCAACTTCTACCATAACGACTTTGCATTTGTCTCTGCGGATACCAAATGAAAAGCACAGTCATCTAACCATTGTCTAATGGTGCCAATAGTTTTTCTGTCCAATAACTTCCATTTTTCATCTGTCATATTCGCTGGCTTTTGTTTTTCAATGGGTGCATACAAATCTCTACAGTATAGCAAATCCTCAAAGCGTCCCTGATCTGGTAAATAAGCACACAGTAGTCTGAACTTGCATACGTTTGAACCTTAAGACTGCCCTCCCCTCCAAAACTAGTTTTCCACTCATCATTCAGCAGACACCAATCCAGCTTCCATTGCACTGAGTCTTGACCTTGTTTATGGTTCGACCACGTGAACGTCGTATTGTTGTCTTCAACCTCCTTTAACATGCAAGCATATATGAAATGACTAAAAGATAAGCAAGAGCTAGCTGAAGGTGCTGATCCCGATTTGTTACAGCTGCTTAACATGGCGTTAAAGTCACCAATAAGCAAAACTGACCCTTCAACTCTAGACACAAGAGCCTCAAGTTGGTAGAAACTTTGTAGTCTTTCCCCAAACCTTGGTGGCAGATATACACCAAACACAACGAAAACTTTATTGTTCGTTAATCTATGAAAAGAGACACCAACCCAGTTCTGGTTAGCCACCACATGAAAAGCTTCTATCTCCTCCTTGTTCCACACACATAAGATTCTAACAACACCATCAGGCCCCTCAGCATTAGTCACATATCTATATGTGTAATATCTTTCCATGATTACTTTCATCCTGTGAGTGGTAATCATCGAGTCCAGAACAAATCCAATTAAGGTTTTGAACTTTTTAAAGATAAGACTTAATTCATGTTGTGCAGGCCTCTTAGCATGGCCTCTGATATTTCAACTAAAGATTTTCATTAGCATGAGGTGTCAGAACCTCTCTAGCAATACCATCAGTCATGAGGACCATGTCATTCCCATTCCATGCATTACCCTCGTCATGAGGGAGTTCCATAATGGCGGGGTTCATATTATCATTTACCTTTTTCCTTTTCTTGGAGCCATTACATCTATCTGTAAGGGCCTTTTCCAAGTTAAAAAGTGTTTTAAGAGGCTGGCCTTTCTTCCCCTTGCTAGCAAACCTAGTAAACTTTTGGGTCCCCCTCTGCCTATCTTCAGTTGTCTCCCCTTGTCTCCCTCCAACGGCTGAAGCTTGTTCGGGCCTTCCTTGCTTAGACAAATCACCATCCTTCCCTTTGACTGACGTGGAATCCTTGGACCCAGCTGTGAATCTAACCTCAACGGGCCAGCCTGATTACCAACGTTGTTACCTACCAGCTTTTTAATACTGAAAAAGGGATTAGATGTCTAGCTTTCAATGCTCTCAGTCTTGCTTCCCTCTCCCTTCCCATATGTAGAGTTTTTTTCCCCTTTCATCCCTCTTTTATTATACATCTTGCATTCATTGTCTCCAGCGTTCGTCACCTCCTTCTGTTCACTAGTGGAGGCACCCCCATCTCCGCCACTACAAGGTGGATTAGTACCCATATCACGATTGGGTCACTTCTTTGAAAACCGCAGGCACTAATACATTTTTCTAAACCTGCTCCTCTACAGTCGGGTATGAGGTTGTCCCTCTATTCTTACACACATCCTCATAGTGTGAGGTTGTGCCACACACACGGCAGAATTTAATTTTAGATTCATAGAGCACTCTTGTACTAGCTTGGATTCCCTTACTTCTAGCTTGATTTTGGGCACAGGTTGAAAGTTAACAAGAACTTCAATACACAATCTCGCAAAACCAGTTTTATCCATATTCAAAGTACATTCATCTGCTCTAACAAAGGATGCACCCAGACCCTGTTCTATGGCTTTAAAACTATAAGAGTTCCAAAACAGAATTGGAAGTTGAGGCAGACGAATCCACAACGGAGTAGATTCCTCTTCATGCAAACGTAACTCAGTTCTTGGCTTCCATCGACTAGAAATAAGAAAACTGCCCCCAACAACATATTTTTTGTGCAAGACCTCCATGAGCTCTTCCTCAAAACTCACCTGAACCAAGAAACGCCCATTCCTAATGACATAAAACTTTGGACATGCAACGTTCCCAAAGCTTATGTAAGGTCTGAAATACATACCGATAGTCCATGCTTGTGCTCTATCGTCTTCCATAGAATCTAGCCACAGCTGCAAACCGGTATGTGTCCTCCGTTTTCTATTATGCTTCAATAGGGAACACCACCGTAGGTTCATCTCCAGACTTGTGTCTACAGTCACCGCCAGGTAGTCATTAAGCTCTATCTCCTGGCTGCCAGGAACGACAGTGGCCCATCCTTGTAACCTGCACATGTGGGGAGTGGCATCAACACCACCACTACCTTGTTGAGTCTGTTCCACATTCAGTCGTGCCATTGGAACCTTACCCCGATCTACCTCCATTATGCTCCAGTGATCTTGCTCGCACATATCTCCATCTGTGTGGGTGGTACCAACAGATTTCCCCAACTCAGGGAAATCGACCCGATCATCCAGGTCCATCAACCCACTCATCTCCATTCCCCCTGCAAATGTTGAGGGTTTCTATTTGAGTCCCTCCTTTTCCACACGACCTCTGTGCGAAGAGCTTCTGTCACCACACGACATCGATCATGCCTCGACCTTGACCTCCAAGTCCTCCTGACCTAGATGCCATTGATATGGCCACTATAGCTTGATGAATTTTGGAATCTTGCTTACTGGTTAGTAAAAAACATGATGCAATCAAGATAATAACTAGGACATGACAATTCAAGAGGATATACGTAAAATGAAGCCAGGCAATAGATTTAAGAAGCATGAATTCATTAGGTGAACAAGAGGATAATTGTCTAAAATGCAGTCAGCGGTATCTCCGAAGCCTTGCTATGGAAAGGCAGGCATGCATGTGTCACTATAAAAGCGGTTCACATCCATGAGCATCCAAAGGAGCCCTGGAAAGAGGAACAAAGAGAAGAATGGCGACAAATAGTCATTAAAAAAGAAGGTAATTTGGGGAGTCTATACAACTATGATTGAAGACATAAGCCCAGTGACTTGGTTGAAGGTACAATTATGGTTAGCTTGCAATGAGCGCATATATTGCCATTTCATTCCTTGAAGTAACTTGTCAACTATGTCATATAAATATTGGTAGATTATTGCTAATGATGCATTGTCACATATGACTTACACATCACATTTTAACAATTTACCATTACATTGCAATGACTTGCACTTGTCATATAACAAGAACACTATATGAAACATTTTGATTTTGTAAATAAGACTCACATTCATTGGAAAGAGAAGTGAAAAATGAAAAATAAAGGAGACATTTGACAATAGGAACACTAAAGCAATATTCCACAAACATGCCTCAAAGATGTGGAATATTAATGTGTTAGTGTTCTTGTCACCAAACACGCCCGGAGGTATGCTAGAAGCAGTCTAGTGCATTGAATATGAGGCGCTTGGCTCTTTCAATCAAAACTCCTATACAAGTCACAGAGATTCTCTCCCAAAGAGGGATGGAATGAATGTAAGAGGTAAAATTTATATATCACACTGTTGCCTATTTATGTCAAAACATGCAGTACTTTTGATATGCTTCAACTTGAAAAACTTAAATTCAAACTTTTTTTATATGCTTGAACGACTTGGAAGCCTTATATCCACTCCCAAATCAAGTGGACATGTCACAAATGAACTTCTTAATGGTTGATCACGAATCAAGGAGTGGCAGTAGCGATTGGGAAGCACAATTCTTTTGGGAAAATGGTGAAATTAAGTGTATATTTGAAGTGCACTGATGAAGGCCAATGACTTAAGGGGATCGAATACCATCATGCGCTTAATTTCACAATAGAGGAGGAAAATTGAAATACGCAAGAGAGAGAACCCCAATCACCCAATTTCGAAACTTATGCTTGTCCAAAACTCAAACTCATGGTTTTGGCGGAAAGCCCACAAGTTGACAAAATTTACTAAACACCACCTAACAAATGACCGCCTAACTTTTAGAAGGTGTTTGAGTGACACTTCAAAATCAGTTTTTGGAGGAAAAACCTATGTTTGCCTCCAAAACCAAGTTTTTGAAGTGTCTGGGTGCCATTAAAACTGGGTTCCAAGAACACCCAGTTTTAACAAAACCTGGTTTTGTGAAAGGGAGAGAAAAACCTGGTTCCCTTTATGTTTTATTTAAAACCCAAGCTTTGGATGCGTCACCCCAACAAAGAAAAACAAGGTTTCTATAACTCATTAAATGAACTTGGTTTCATAAAACTTAGTTTTTGCAAAACTGGGTAAGAGAAGGATGTTATCCAAAGGCTTCCTTGGATTTTGACAAACAAGCACTCGACTTTTCATATAGTAGAGTTGTTTTTCTCAATAACATTTTGGGAAAATTCGGTAAGTTTTAGAAAAATTCAAAAGAAAAAAATCAAAAAAGAGAATATGAAACCAAAGATCTGATAACTAAAAATAAAAAAACCAGAATAAAATAAAGATTTTTTTAGAAAGAACAGGTTAAAAACACGTTTTTCCCTTGTAGCTCAGAAAAAAAAATTCAAAAATTTTAAAACTTTTCCGGTTTATGAAACGCAGAAATTTTTTTGAGAGGCGTTTCCGGAAAAAGATTTCCGGAAACATCTTTCCACCGCGAGGTGTGGAGAAATGTTTCCGGAAATTTTTTTTTGCCCGTTACCGCGTAAACTCATCGCGCGTCGGGCTCCTCTCGTCTTCCTCTTCGACGCTTCATCCTCGCCTGTTGCTGCCTCAATCCCCTCGTCGTCCCTCTCGCCCTCTCACTCGCCTGCTGTGTAGGTAATCATCTCTCTCTCACTCTTTGTCTTGTGAGTTTCCCCGTGTACCTGAGAAATGAGGTCGCTAAGGGCTTCGAGGGTGCTACGCCATGCCCTCTGACTTACCGTGAGCGATGTTGTTGGTAGGTCGTCTGGTGATCTTGTACGCACTTCACATCTGTTTTCTGCACTTCTCAGATCTTAATCCCTACTTGGGTTTGGTTCTATTTTGTTGCAGAGATCGAAATCCCAAAGAAAAGCGATGGCGACCTCGATCTAGGTTTCTTCTCCACCCTCCTTTGCATCGTCTTCTTATCCTCCAAGTTGCCTTTGTACGAAGATGAAGTTGGGGTCATGGACTGGTGAGTGGTTTTGGCTCTTACCTCACCTAGTCGAAAATTTTCTTCGATTGTTCTGCTTGGAGGATTTTTGTATTTACGGCAGTCTAGTGGGATTGGTCATAGGATTAGTATTGTCTAATTCCTAGTGAAGTTCCCATTTATTATCAATTGAGAATGCCTAATTCCGAGTGAAATTGGCATTTCTTATCAATTGATGAGTTGGTCTTTTACTCTGTTGGGTACCGGTTCTGTTCGAGCCATATTGCCAGAGGAGAGTTTGAAGCAATGAGGATGCTATAATGTATTAGGATTTCTGTAATCCATCAAACAGGCTTCTTCTTCACCACCAATGTGATAGTTAGGAAGCGATAGCTGCGATACGTGGTTTCCTGTTTAGCGTCTGACCGCCAACATAGTTGTGGTTTTGAAATAAGCTAAGAGGAACGATATTTCTTTAGCTGTTCAAGGCACTTTTACAGTTGGTTTTGAGTTCACTAATTACCATGTATTCAAGATGTGGTATTCTGTGTGATGCTGCATTAGTTTTTGACCGGATGTTGAAGAGGGATTTAGTTGCATGGAATGCTATATGCCTGTATGGTTGACCTTCTTGATCGATCTGGTCACCTCAATGAGGCTGTGAAATTTATAAGGAAAATTCCTGATGATCTTTTAACCACTGAATGGGAAACCCTGCTCGGTGCATGTAGAATTTATGGGAATCTGAATCTGGGAGAAATTGCTTCCAGAAAAGTCATGAATTTGCAGCCTATACATGGAGTACATGTACTGGTTTCAAATATGTATGCAGCAAGAGGAATGTGGTGAGATGCTGCAAGCATTAGAACCCTAATGAGGAAACAGGGAGCAAAGAAGCAGCCAGGTTGCAGTTGAATTGAGATAAATGCAAAAGCAAATTTGTTTTTTATGATGACAGACCTGTAGCACAGATTGAACGCATACATGAACTGTTTGGATCATTGGCAGCTGTAATGCGAGATGTTGGTTGTTTAGTTCAAACAATGGCTTGACATTTTGTCAAATGTATGTGGCCATGTCTCCAAATCTGATGCATGTCAGCCCTCACCTTTTGAGGTTACATGCTGCTCGCTGAGGATGCTGAAAGCATCTGCAGTTGTAGCTAATGTTTGAATTTTGTTGTTGGACATATTGTGATTATTGACCACAAAGTGGTGGCATTCATTGGGCTCCTTGCATCTATTTCAAAGTTAGACTGGGAACAAAACCACTGAGCAATATAGAATTGAAATATGGAAATGTACATGCTGAAAATTTCAGAAGCAGGAAACACGAAGTACGACATGCTGGTAGTCAATTGGAGATTGAACCACAGATGACGTAGAAAGTGGGCTGGAATTGGTAGGCAAACTAAAAGGGAAAAATCAAGGAAGAAGCTAAACGGATTCAATTGGAGGCAAACGAACACCAAGAACCAGATGCATCCCATTAAACCTGGAAATATATTTTTTTTTCATCAAACTAAGAAATAAATTTCTGGAAATTTATTTCTCAGTCATCACACACACATCAAAATGGGAATCAGAAATATATTTCTCATTCCATTTTTTCAGGAAATATATTTCTGGAAATATATTTCCAATTCCAAATTTCCAGCCATCAAACGGGTAGGTGAATTTTTCCTTTTTTTTTGTATGATTTAGATTTATGTGGTGTTAGGAATTGTGGCATTTTCATTTCTGTTTTTCTGAAAAATGCATCTGACTATCACAGCAGTTTCATTCCGGAATGAAAACCCGACCCTCGGCCCGTTGTCACCCCCCTTCTATCTCGTGGCCTTCCGCTCTCTCTCTTCTCTGTACTCTCTCCTCCCGCTGCCATCAACGGCCGCTTTTCCATCCTTCCGCGGACACAATGGTCTCTGTTTTTCCTGTTGATCACTTCATCGTGTGTTTAGCCATTTGATTTCACACATATAAAAGAGTAACTTGGGTCTCATATTCGAGCTGATGATTTTGGCCTGGCGTCGCAGAATCCCTCATCCCCGGATTCTAACTTTTTTGTGATTCTGTCTTCTATGACGTAATACAGTAGCATCTTGTGTGCTTTTACATATCAATTTTGCCCTTTTCTGTCTCCCTTTCTCTCACACGCACACAATGATACATAATATTTATGCCCCAGAAGATTGTAGAATAAGCCTGTCCTCGTTAAATAAATGTTGTCCTTCTCATGAGTGGAACATTATCTGCATGCAGGTTCGTTCGCTATAGCAACGAGGGCTTAAAACATTTTGAAATTATAAGTTGCAGGCTTAGAACATTGTTTCAGATGATTTCTATCTTCATGGCCTTACTTAGGAATTAGTGATGTCATTAAAACACTGGGTGGAGCCATAAGCAAGCATATCATCTAAGTTGGTCTCAGTGGATTCTTTTTTTTTTTTTAAATCGGTGTTCTCTTAGACAACATCATCAACAGACTTGGGAGTTCTGTAGCGGCTGGTTTATTTGTTCAGATAATTAGTTTGTCTTTCTGTTGGTAATTGCGTAAGTGAATTTTGCCTTAGAAGTTCCCGTCAATTAATTTGTCTTTGTAAGTGATTTTCACAGTAGAAATTCAGATCAATCGATTTTTTGTAATCTTTCCAAGTTGTCCTTGGATATTTTTTCTCATTGAAAATTCACAGTTGTTTCTCCGTAATAATTTATTATGATATTTTCTAAGTTGTCCTGACATGGGTGCATGTAGTTGGAGCTATGATTTTTTATTTTTCTTTCTTTGTTGTATTTGGTTATTTTGTAGGTTTTCAGCACTAAATTCTACATTGGCTTAGTCACCTTGGCCAGCATGTATCTCACGGGCGGCATACAAGTACTAATATCAAGTTTATGAACTAATGAGTTGTCGGTGGCAGGATTATCATTGCTAGCTGCTTCCCGTTTATCTTTCCCTACTTGTTACCGCGGTTGCATTCTCTCCTTGAAAATGAACAAGGCAATGATTTCCATCAAAACACAACCAACAGAATCAGGATACCAACAAGAAAAGGTGAACATCAATGCAGATGATCTTTTCCAACAGAAACACAGTATTCGGTCCAAATTGAGAAGGCAGTTGAGGGCTATGAACCCTTCATTAAGACATGAAGAAGGTTAGGCTTTAGTATTATTTTCTTGTTTTCATGCTTGATTCAATTTGGACAAATTTTGTTATAATCTATATGCAAATTGATATTTTAATTGAAGTATAATTCGTCATTCATATTAACCTTGTGGATTAGTTTTTTCTCCCATCTGTATGAGAACTATTATATGATTACTGCCATCATTTTATATCTAAGTATCTTGTTCTTGCATTCTCCTTCCTTTTCATGTTTTTTCTACCATTTTCTAAGCACATGCATATACAAACTGGAAAATATATTTTTATCTCTGAAAGGATGGAAAGTAAATAGTGAAATAAATTTTGATTTTCAACTGGTTGGAAAGATATCGGAAATGTTAGATGTTATTTATGATGTTTCTTTTCCCTTCGCATGGTCATGTCCTGGATGATCACAAATACATCTGATTAATCTTATTGTTAGAAAATGTTGATGGATGTCATGGACATTCTGATAATTTTTTGTTAGCTTAGCAGTTGAGTGCTTTTGCAAAAGATAATAATGGAGGAATCCATTTGTGACATTTTTTTGTTAGCTTAGCAGTTTACTACCTTTGCAAGGTTGATCAGATAATAATGCAGGAATTGTGACCAGCATGACACATACACGAGCAACTCAACGTCCATTAGTGTGATGAGATTCAGTTTTACTTATCAAAACTAGGATATCTTCTTCTTTGGGCTAGTTTATGTCTGTTTGGTATTTAATACCACAAAATCCTTTCTGTAATTTTCATAAAACTATTCCACATCCAAGAATCAATGCTCATTTTGGAAATAAAAAATGGAGGATTCTTGCCTAAGGATTAATGGTATGTGGTTAGCTGATTGTCCTCATTTGTTCACTATTTTTCAAGGACATGATGCAAATGCTTTTTTCCTCTTTGGATACTCCTGTGATATGCACTTTTATGATACTTATTAATTGTTTCAGCCTGTGTTTACTTTATGCTTCATCATTCACAAACATGATTCATGTGAAGTTGAGTCGTTAAAGAAAGCAAGATTAAAAAAATCTGGGTGCTCGTTTAGTTAATAAAGTACCTATTGTTATTGTTTAGTAGCATGCTCAAGTTGTTGTGTATCTTTCCTGGTAAAGGGTAACTATTTCTAAAAAAAAATTGCATGGTTATTAGTTGTCAGGAATTGGTGAAGATTGCTCCTAGAAAATGTAAAGTAGTGCAGAAAACGAGCAATAAGTAAGATGGAGTGAAAAGTAAAATTCCTTTCTTGGGCAAATTAGAAATGAGAAAGGAGAATGATGTGTTAAATCATAGATCAAAGTGAAAGAATGTTACAAAAGAATACGGAGGTAGAAGGGTGACAATTTTCACGTTTAACAGGCATTGGGCCCTGCTTCTTATGATGTAAAAAATATAGAAAGTGCTTTATCTCTAAGAAATATAAAAAAGACTGAGCTTATGGTTCTTAATCATTTTCAAGAAGGAGTGAGGGAAATAAATACTGGAAAGCAATGCTGCTTCTTGATGGAAACATCGTTGTCGGACACATTGAGGCATGGTGAAGCATTTGGGTACTTATGAAGCAAGAGATCGGCTTCAAGACGTTGGAGAATAGCTGCATAAGCTTCATGACCAAATGAATTAAATGCATGTAACGTAAACAAAAATTAAAAAAATCAATGGATAACTAAAGTACACATATCTAAGCCAATATAATATGAAAAAGCATGAAAATTAGCCCCAAATACTAAGAACACCAATTTCACTTGACCTGTAGTCCATCATTCCCTTATTATAAATTGGAGAAAATTGGTAAGGCCTTGCTCATGAATTGTCCAAATAACTGAAAACACAATTAGAGCTTGTTGTTACATGTTATGAGGCCATCTGAAATCCATAAAACTAGGAAATTGAACAATACAAATGTACACAACAAGCAACAACCTAGTCCCAGAAGAACCTTCCACAAACATGATAACACACCATTTTCAGCACATTATACCTTTCTGGAAGATAAATCAAGTTGATCAAGAAAAAGATTAAAGGCAGTAACAAATGTACAATGTATCAATGTACGCATGTGCACTATGACATACATGTTTGTATTTTCTATAAAGCTTGTGATATCATGTTAGAAAGAACTCTTATAAATATGTATGTGATGAAACCTGTTCTCTTGGTAAACTCCAATCCTAGATATAACGAAATTGACCTTGATCAGTGCCATACATTTGCAAAAAAACACCTTTTTTTATTATTCTATAGCAGAATATTATGTAAAATTTAATTATCTATATTTCTCATTTACAAATTTTTGAGATTTTTTTAAAGAATGTAAAAATCGCAAAAGAATACTTAGTTTTTTGAGGCTCTCTCTGTCTTCCTCCTTCTTGTCTCCTTTGTCTTTTTGTCACTTGAGCTTTCTCTTTTACTGTCATTGAGTGGAGAATATCAAAGGTGACCACTGGCAGCAGTAGTAGGATGCCATTTTGACCCCCTGTTTCTGTTTTTTCTTCTTTTTGATTTCTTTTGTTTTTATTTTCTCTGGACTGTTTCAGTTTCACAACTTGAGAAACAGTTAAAGAAGAGGACGAGGGTTCCTGTCTCACTTTCTTGTTTTCTTTTCCCTTCTTTTGTTTGGGTGTTACCCGTTGGACTTGAAACAAAAAAGTCTAAAGGTGCATACTTTCCTTTTGAGCCAGCTGTGAAAAGAAATGTGCACGTTACTGCATGAATATGCTTTCTCAATCTGTGTGCTTCACCTTAGCATATCGGGGCTTTGGAGGTGGATCTTGATTCAAAAGGGCTCACCTCCTGCACTGAGGTGTACACATCTAAAGAAACTGCAGGGAAGATAATATCTCTGTTACCCAAGTATTTGAATTTTTATATCTGAAACCACTATATGGCACTTGGGCTGCTGCAGCTGCATCGATGCAATGTGGGTATAGCAAACATAGATGCTGTAGATACTCTATTATTGTGACTCAATTACATGTAATTCTTTTATATATGTGCGTGTAAACTTCTTTTACATAAACATTTATCATTTATGTAACTTATATTCTCATAATTTTGTTCTTTTCGGCATATCTTTTGAGCTTTAAATCTTTTGATGTTTCCTAGATATTTTTCTGACAATATGTCATAGTGAAAAAGAAAAACTCTCAGAGAAGGCCTTCCTGAGAATGAAATTGGTGTATTACAACTATTACAACTTTTACCACTATGCCCTTTTCTCTCTTCGTTAAACATTAGAAAGAGAATATCACGTGAAAAGGGAGATAAGCACAATAGCCAGGGCTGTAGGATCTGGTTTCCCTTGTATGTGCGTGTTTGTGCTCGTCCATCTAAGTATACTCTTGTCACATCTGCAACTGAACCCTGCACCTATGTAACACGTCACTCTTTTTGGTGTAATTGTTGTGCTTAAATATGATACACACTTTCTGTGTACCTTGACTCTTTACTTTAATTAATATTCTAAATGAGATCTCATGGTCTTTTCTAATAGTTTATTAGCCATTAGTTGTGCTTTCTGTAATTAAACTCAATCATATCATTGCAGATTGTGCTATCCAGAAGATAGTATTGGACTCCCCATGGTTTAAATCTTCTACTAGTTTGTGTGCATATATAAGCTGTGCAAGTTTATTTGAAGTTGACACATCACAAATTATATCCGAAGTTCTCTCATCTTATGCTGGTAAGCATTGATACATCCTCATAAGGATTCCCACGTGGTTGCTATCTTAGTAGGGTTTGATTTTTGTAATTCAGTCCCTTTTATCTCATAACACTGTCTGATAAATATTATCTGACTTCCATTAAATTTAATATGACAACTGATGTATATGCCATAGTTATCCACTTTTCTGGAGTAACATCACAGATGTGATCTACATGATTGGTCTTATAGGAGTCAACTCTTGGCCTTGGCTTGCTCATTTTATGAACATATGTTTCTGTAAATATTTGAAAAGCAGTAGCCAAGAAATTTCATAAATATTTTAACCTTAATGTATACATATATTGTACATGAAATTTGTAGGTTGAGTAAATACAAAAACTATCTGAACTAAAAGCAGTAGCCAAGAAATTTCATAAATATAACCTTAATGTATACATATATTGTACATGAAATTTGTAGATTGACTAAAAGCAAAAACTATCTGAACTGATTATGTGCTCGAGTTCGACACGTTAAAGAAGGCAACTTTAATTTTTAGTTGGAACTAGTCTTGTCTAATAAATAAGTGGAGCTTGAGTCAAGTTGAGATGAGCTTGAGTAGCTTGACTAGTTGTGCACCCTAATTCACATATCACTTTATATATATATATGCACCCCTAAATTGAGAGCACATGTAAATTGAGAATAAATATCATTATCTTTGTAGAAGTATAATAATTGGAGAGATTTAAACTCCAAAACATTGTCAATGCAAACACATTTAATTATAAAACAAAGTTGAGTTTTTATTTCAAGAATGAATGTTTTGAGAATGCAAATGACTTCTTACTTTTCTTTTAACAAGAAAACCAAAGGCACTCTAAAATAATTATCAACAAGAACAAGGTAATATCTAAATTGAGACCATTGTCACAAAAAAACACATTTTATTCGGAAAAACGCAAAAAGAAAACATTAAAAACAACTCATTCAAAAGAAAGGGAAAATATGTTTTTTTTTAACCCCAAAATGAAAAGAAAAACCTTAAAAACATTTATTATTCATTTTTTAGTTTTATTCGCCTCTTTTTATTTTTTTCCTTTTAGCATTTTTTTCTCTTTTTTTTCATTTTTACATTTTTCAATTCCCAACTTTTTATTTTCACATTTTATTTTTAGTTGTTTAACTTTTTCAAAGCGTGTTGAGATTTTACCGAGGTTTTCAATTTTGTCGTATTAAAGTTGATAAAACTTTGCCATTTTAAACCCAAAAATGAAATTTGTGGCATTGACTAAGTCTTAATAAGTCCCCACACATCGACATGAATGAGATCAAATGGATTTTGACTAGAAGGAAACAAACTTCGAGAATGCTTCCCAAGCTAACAAGCTTCACATTGAAAGTATGTTATGGAATGAATTTGATCACATGACAAAACTTAGAAAGAGAGGGACGACCTAGCTGATAAGATATTGGATCTAATCTGATCCAGATCCAACACGTCATACTGAATCAGATCCAACACATCTAACCATGTCTGAGCGCATTTATCTAGGCAGGGTTATGATTGTAATTTCTGTAATTGTTTTATTCTAGACTCTAGGTTATTGTGTTGCTTCACTCTAGGCTTTAGATTATTGTGATTGTTTCATTCTAGATTCTTGTAAATTGTGTAGAGGGATCACTATATAAATGGGTTGTGTGAGAATGTAAAACACACCTCCCTTCCTCATTTCTCTTTTCCTATTCTCTCTCTTATCTTTCCTTTGCTCAATCTGGACGTGGGTTATACTTCGACACCTAAAATCTAACACTAGCCAGAGGTGCCACTATAAAGTACTGCTACTCGATTCTACTGATGATGCAACAACTCCATTTGGTCGTGATAGGTAGTAGACCCCTCCTTCCTCGTAGCCTCTACCAATCCTCTTCCTAGTTGATAAGTCTTGAAACAGCAAGAACTAAGTCAAATGTGACTCGGCAATAATCCTTCGTAAGCTGGCTCATGGATGAGAGATTTTTAGGAAACTCCGGGGTGTGAAAAACCCGTTGAGCTTTGACTATCCACTGAAGGGGACAACTGAACATCCCTTTCCCCCAAGATAGGAAAAAATCTATCTGCCAGCTTAAGATGACATGATATGGAGATAAGTATAAAGCAGAGAAACTATGAGGCTACTATCTATAAAAATGTTGAGAGGCTCTAGAGTCAATGATCCATACATCACCTTTGTCATTCATTGTACTACTTACAAAGAACGTTGTATCCTATGTCACACAGACTCTTCAAAAAGGGTGCAGCAACTGTGTTGCGCCTATGCTGGTGCGACAACCGCATCGTGCCAACGAGGGTGCGGGTGCAGCTTTGACTCAGCACCCCAACTGCACCCTATGTTTTTCCCTTTAATTTTTTTTTTCCTTCTCTTTCTTCTCTCTCTCCCTCTCTTTCTTTAGTTACAATGATCAAAGTAAAAAAAAAAAGATAAATTAAGCTAAGAAACAACCAAATGTACATCTATATACTATGCTTACAATATATATATATATATATGTATATATAATAAATTTTTATATGTATATGCTATATACCCTTGCTGCACCCTCACACCCAATTTTTTTGGGATGTGTTGCACCGGCACCCACATCTGCACCCCGCATTCATGTGACATACGTTGTATCAATCACTGTCGTGGATGCAGATCGCTGGGCAAGAAGCTACTTGTACTCGGCACAGTTGACACTAAAAGTGGAAGTGTCTACAGTAGCAAGAGTAATGTGCTCTACAGCAGGAGAAGCAACCTGAGCCATTGCCTTGGTAGGAGGAGTAGAGGAAGGGGCATGACCATGCTTATCCCAATACATGTCCTCAAGCTGGCCTTGCCTGCCATATTATGTGCACTGAAGTTTGCCACGACCGCCACCACCTCTGCCACTACCCCTGGCACGAGTAAACATGGGTGAACCATGTAGATGCTCACCTGTGTTCACCAATGCTGAGACAGGAGAATCACTAGATGCTTGGGGTTTGAGGAAAATTGACAGTCAGACGACTCAACTGATTATATACATCAACAACAATAGGAATTTCTGCGCTTGTGAACTCTGAACTTGGCAGCTGCATACACTGAGGATAATCCAGGTAGGAATCTAGGCACCGTAGTCTGCTTCAGGTGAGTTTTGATGCAACCCTTGCACGGGGGATGGACTGAAGTCAGTCTTTCATAGACAAACTTAATAGAAGCAAATACTGTGCTAGACTCTGATCTCCATGCTGAATCTGAAAGATCTCTTGTTCAACCTGCAAAAACCAGATCACATTTTTATCATGTGAATATGTTTCCCTCAGAAACTCCCACATTTGCTTAGCAGTAGTATAGTAGACAGGACCATGAACCATATGCGTCTCGATACTATTCATAATCCAAGTCATATCTATACCATTCCTTTTTCTTTGTAGCATATTTTCTCACCTTCTCCTTAGGCTCCTCTTCAAAAATAATATGATCTTTCTTATGTCCAACAACTGACATCATAAACATGCAGAACCATGGTGTCATCTAATGTAACAGAGGACCCATGAGAAAAAGGATTTGCAAATGCTTTATAATCTGCCACAAGATCAGATTTGGAATTGCTCTCATGATTCTTATCTTCAACCATACACTTAACAACAAATTAGTGATTGCAGGTCAATGAGAAAGATCAAACACCAAACAGTATATAGATACAGATAAAGTCTCTCCACATCACCAGCTGAAAGCACCCACAATAGCCATGAAAAAAAAAGGCTGATCAAGCAACAGAGAGAGAGAGAGTGTGTGTGTGTAGATATATAACAACTACAACCAGAGAAATCTATTTTCAGGACCAGATCTGAACAAGAAACCAACCACATTCTGGTCTAAACTTTCAATGCGAACGCACAAATTTAAGCAACTTCATGTAAATCCAGATTCTGGTCTAGTCTTTTAATGTCAAACTCTTCTACAGTTAGAGGGTTTTGATACCATGTTACAAGAGTTTTGGAGGAGAAAACAGCAAGTAATTTTTATTAGCCCTAATCCACGTTAAAATGTACTGAGGGCGACTAGAACAATTACAAAAGAGGTCCTCAACAAAATAAGTAAATAATAAAGAGTCTCCTACGACCTTGATAAATTATGAAAGGCCCCTCCATGTTATAATAAGGACTCTCAATGCTCAAGTAGCAACAAAAACTTGCTAACTATTGTTTTAGAACTTATTGGTTGCTAGAGAAAAAGAAGACTGGCTCTCAACAATACTAATGAATATGTCATTACAAACAAAAGGGTCAGCCTTAATTAATAGAAGATAATTAAGATTTTTTAGGTAAGTATGCAAGTGATAAATACTTATTACCTAATTGTCATTAAATTAATCTTTCACTACATCTCATTAAGGTGGAGAGAGAAAGAGATATTTATTTTTTAACATTATCTTTATATAAATATGTAGATAAATATAATTAATCGTAGAAAGAAAAGAAAAAATATTTACATGTCTGCCATGTAATGAAACATAAGGGCAATTTTGAATTTGTATAAACAAATATCAAAATGATATTGCAGACTATGTCACCAGTGCGTAGGGTGCAGGTGCCGGTGCCGGTGCGATACATCTCAAAAAATTGCGGTGTGGCGGTGCGGCGAGGGTATTTATGTAAAAAAAAACTAACCCCACTCTCTTTCTCTCTCAGTTGTCGCCGGTTCCCGGAACCGATGGTATCTCAAGTTTGATCATACTAATATGTCTATATTGAATTGCAGTTGGTTGAGTTTAACCCATTTATGTTATTTGACAAACTTTTATAAGTCATACTTTACAAACGGATATTGGTGTTGCCTGTATGAATAAAAGCGGTCTAGGTCACAAATTTAATCAATTTAAAAGGAAGAATAAATACGCCGTAATGTTTTATTGATTAAACAGTAAAGAAACAGACCATATGGCTGCAAGGATACACATATTTTGGGAAGTTGAACTTTTACTTGGGGCCCATGTTTGAGATGTGTTCAAAAAATAGTTGTTTTCTGGAAATTTTAGGGAGTGAAGCCTACTTGTTTAATTAAGATCATAAGGTTCGTCCATGACCATGAGTGAAAGAAGAATTATTATGAAAATATGCAAAAAAGGGGAAAAAGGGAAAAATCACCCCTCCCCTCACGCTCAGTCCAGGACGATGATGCCCTAGCTGCTCCACTCTCTCCACTCCAGGATAGAGACCCTCTTCTTTCTCTCTCTCTTTCTCTCTCTTTCTCTCTCTCTCTCTCTCTCTCTCTCTCTCTCTCTCTCTATCTTTCTGTTGTGCCAGCAGTCACTGCCGCCATTGAAGCGGAGACCACTGGAGATGAAGAATCTGTACACCAAGACGAAGGGTAAGGTGCACCCTTCCCCTTCACTGACTACTCACTCTTCTTCTGCTGCTTCGTCGGAGGCTGTGTCAGTCCTGAAGGTGCTGCCGGCAGCCATCCTCGACGACGCCCTTTCGGATTCTCCCCGCCTCCCCCTCGACAATGCCCTCTCGGATTCTCCCCGCCTCCTGACTCTCGAGTTCGCCGCCCCTATGGCTGCCCGCAGCGGAGTATCAATAGGGTGTGGGTTGGGTGTGAATCTGGGTCGCACCCGCATCGACACGATGCAGGTGCATCACCAGGGTTGCCGCACCCTGGTGACATACATTGCAGATTTGTGGCGTGAACATGTCATTTACTAATTTGTTATAGAAGACAAAAGATTTGGTCTTTGTGGCCCTTGCTAGTGCCGTTATAATATTTGGAACATATATACTATTACTCTGCATATATTCTGTTACTGTCGTTGTCATATATTTTTGTTATGTTATTATGATTGTATATTTGTTTGCTGTTATATATACTGTTGGAATATGTTACATACATATATTCTGTTTCTATTGTATAGTTACCAGTATACGTATTATCTATATGCATTTGATGCTTGAATATTTGAACATAGTTATTGTATATTGTACGACTATTTTTTTTTATGCTACTTGTTCTTACTTGCTTTTCTTGTCTAGTTCTTTTTGATGGCCCATTGCTTTGACCCTGCTTAGCACTTTTGGCTGCATATACACACAAAAACTCATGAAAATGCACACAAGTTCACCTGGATATGTAGCAGTTGTGTATATTGCTTTAGTGTAACTGCAAGCATCGAGCTTCATATAGTATATGACCAGTATGCCCACTTGATATCTTACTCTATTTGCAGATCAAAATTCTCATATGCAGAAGAGCCTATATGTGCCACGTGTGGAGAACAAAAAAAGCTTTATGCGGATGCTGAAAATTACAAATAGAGAAGATCTAATTGAAAATTCCATGAATATTTTGGAACCATCAGCAATTGATAGTTCTGGCATGGAGCGACAGGATGGTAATTATGCCGTTGTGTTCAAAAGTTCCAGAGACGAGCATATATACATATTTATGAAATTTTGTTCAAACAAAATGATCTTGATTACTGCCCTTAACTGATTTGGAGCATTGCTCAATTTTTAACATATTTTAGATAGCAGAAGTTCTTTATTAGCTCATTTAAGACTATGATTTATTCTTGCTTCAATTCTTTCCATATAGTTGTGGATCCTTCTTCAGGAACTTCTTTCACAAGTGATAAAATGTGCAGGACTTAGTGTTGATAAACCCTTTTCAAAGTCTATATGCACATCAGAAAAATTAACAAACGTGTCTGCACTGTGTCAAACCATAAAATAAAGTTGGAGAAAATGAGGAATTAAAGACCTTAATCCACATTGGTCTGTCTTTCTGTGAGAGAGAGATAGAGAGAGAGTCAGGGAGAGAGAGGGGTACCATGTTTTTTTGGTGATTTTCCACCTCGTTGACTGAACTGCTAGTTTTTGTGGAACTTTGTGGCTTAATTATGGATGAATTGCTTGTGATGTGTTTTTGGTTGGAACAAGCTTGAGATATTTTAGTCTTGGCTTGGCTCTCATTTAAGCAGCATATTTCTGGGTTGGCTTGATGTTTCTCTTTTTCTGAAAATCGTTGACATATAATGAGGATGTTTAAGCCTTTGCCGTTTGCTATTTTACAGTTATGCAGGCAAAACACCCGGTTGACCTTTTCATATTACCTGGTGAGCGATTCTTGTGAATGTACATGGAGCAGAATCTCTAACTCGGATTCAAGATTCTGATATTATATGCTAAATGTTGTTTGCAGGATATGCTTTTGATAGATCTGGAAGACGGCTGGGACGTGGAGGAGGGTAATGCTCATATGAAGACTTTAACGACTAAAACTTCTGCTTGAACTGTTTATTTCAATCAAGAGCTGATGAATCTTACTTTTGCCCTGTGGTCTCACCAGAGGATTTTGCATGATGTTTGTGATGTTATACTATCTCAACTAATGTTCGTAATCTGTCACTGCAGCTACTATGATTGTTTTCTTGCAAATTACATGGAGCTTGCTTCAAGGAAAGGCTGGCGGCAGCCTCTTCTTGGTACTTGACTACTCTAATGTATGCTGTAATAAGTTTCTCTAGGATTATGGCACAATTAACATTTTTCTTTTTTTGCAGTTGCACTGGCATACTCCATCCAGATAGTTGATGATCCTATTCCTGTAACTCCAACTGATATTCATGTGGATGCAATTGCATCTCCAGCCGGTGTCCTGCAGATCAGCTCTGCTGCTATGGAGAGAATGTGAGCTCTCTTGGAAATGAAAGCTCACCTGCGTTACTGGCAGAGTTGAATTTTATTCTCAAATACACTCGGGTTGTTTTGTACAGATGACCCAGGTATGAAAACTTGTTGGTTGCCCTCGCTTGGCCTTTGTAGCCTTGTTAACGTGTATCTTTTCTGTCATTGGTTCATATTAATTAGTGTTTGTATATAAAACATTTGTGAATTTGGCTAATCACTATCCGTCCGTCGATGGGGCGGGCTTGATTTTGGTGATTTTCTATTCTGGCTTACGGAAGAACTCAAACGGCTTGAATTTTGCAGAAGGGCAAGGCAACTTCAGTTTTTTCTGAAGGCAAGAGAGGCCAGAATGGCATTGTGGGAAGCCTGGAGGGGTTGATTGACAATGGGAATCAAAATTTGGAAGGACAAACCTGTGGACTAGTTTTGCAAGCGTTTGTAATTGGCGTCTGCCTAGCCCCATCTTGCCAATCGAGAGAGAGAGAGAGAGTTGTGAAAAGAAAAAATAATGAAGGGTTTGCCCATCAAAACAGCTATTCTTAATACATTTTGGTTGACATTAGAATAATGTTTCTCCTCGTTTTGTCAATATGTCGGATTTGAAGGATATATGATCCCGTACCATTCTAAAAAGAGTCAGACATAAAAGAAAAATTAATATCCAATTAAGAAATCGATTTGGATTTGTATTTAAGAAATGACATGATTTGGATTCTGCAGTCTCATTTTATTATTCTCTCCCTCTCTCTTTCTCTCTATCTCTTTTGGGCATTTGTTTTTATAACATGGGCATCACCAGCAAGGAAATGTCGGCAATGAGACTTATGAAGAAAAAAAATGGTGCATTTCGCAGATATTTAACGGTCTCAAACAAGCAAAGCTTGTATGAAAGTTTCCAAACCACAAGGACGACATTTATTAATCAGACCTTTCTAATTCTCGCCCTAAAAGTTCAACTCGCACCTCCTTCGTTGTCAGATGGATTGGTGAGTCGGATCGACCGTTTCATGTGGTTACTGACGAGGACCCGGTCCGTTTAAACACGATGGATCCGAATCCTCCAACCATGCCCCTTGGTGAGAGAGAGAGAGAGAGAGAGAGAGAGTCATTAAATTACATTTAACTGAAACATATTCTCTTCAACCTCTCTTTACACTATGTGAAAGTGAAAAAAATAATAATTATTAAACTGCCAGTGGCTGGTCAATTGGGCTCAGGCATGCGGAATATATGCCGGATAAAACAGGCAGGATCAGGTCCCCTGCAGCATATATATATATATATATATATATATATATATATATATATATATATGGGTGGGACAAACTTCACAAGGTCCAATGATTGTAAAAACATGAGAATATAAGTTTAGTGGCCCACTCTAATTAAATGAAACCTCACTCTCTCTTTCTCTCTCTCTCTTTGTTCCCTGATTCGGGCTGCAGACTAGCCCAGGAGTTGAAATTATTGTAAGGGCATGAGAATAATATATGATTAGTGGCCCAATTATTTAAATGCAAAAATCAATCTCTCTCTCTCTCTCTCTCTCTCTCTCTCTCTCTACAGTGCTATACCCGAACCAAGCAAAGTCTGATAGTTTACCTCGAATAATTTATAAACTCTAAAGTAACTAATAGGAGAGTTTGGCTTGATCTATTACCAGTTTTCATCCTTTTTTTTATGTTCCTTTTTCAATCATTCAATCATTCATCTCTATGGTATAGACGTCTTGATTAGATTATATATATATATATATATATATATATATATATAAAAGGAAGACTGACGTGGGGCAGAGCCAATTTGTATTTATATAGATAATAGAGAGTGCACTGACATATGCTCATGTGAACTTGTTCGGTATATCATGTCTACTCTTGTGTGCCGCCTTTCTCTATCTCTCTTTTTTCTTTTATAGCACCTGAAGAATATAAAAAATCGCATACCTGTCAACATGATCCTTTCTGTTTACTTTTGATGAGAAAATTTAGAGAATCATAACTGTTTTTCAAGAAACAAATTCCCAGCGACCCTTACCGTTGATGCTTCATGGGACAAAAATGACCTTCACGCCACTCTCCCTTCTGCCAACTAAAGAGAAAGCATATATTTCTGATTTGTTTTCTTGTTGGGGGATGAAGCACTCTAAAATTGTAATGAACATCATTGCATATTATGTATAACTTATTATACTTTGTGATTATTAAAAAATACTTTGCACAATTTACACCCATAAAAGTGTCTTTCATAGTTACAAGACTTGCACATTAATACACACCAGAGTTAGGAATAAGGGCCTCAATACATTCTGGACGACGTCATTTATTGTCTTAGTCCATTGTAACAAACACAGGAAATCTTTTAGATTGAAGAAAATGCTGTAAAATGTAAGTATGTATGATCAGATTCAATAGAAATATAACTAAAGATCACCATAGTTGTTCAATCATGACAACTAAAGATGATATAAATTATTCTTCATAACCGTTCAATTAAGATCATGCTGATAAAGATGATAATAAAGGTGATGTTGATCGCCACTTCAAGCTGCTCTGATGACTTGTATTAAGTGGCCATGATTGGATTGGACTGAGGGTCAGATGGCCAGAAGATTTCTTCTCTCTGGAATTTGTTAGCATTCAATTGAGTGCTTATTTGACGCTAGGGGTGTTTGATTACATCAGATTTGAAATCAGTGGATATAATATGACATGTTTTTACTAATGTGGCACAAGTACCATAATAAAATTCATGATTCATCAAACTATGGATCTTAAGTCAGACATAAGGTCTACACTTAAAATCTGTTTTCATTAATAAGACGTTAGTTAGATTTAAGAACAGAAGAGGAAGAGTTTGATCTGATATATGAGGAGAGAAAGTCTGATCTTAAATCCATAGTTCTTAAATTGCCAGAAGCAATCAAAGGCCCCTTGAAGCAAAGACTTCATGAAACATAACTTAAACACATTGGATCCTATTTCTTTCATATACTTTACCTAATTTTGCATCCAAATAGATTGAATATCTAAACTGAATCTAAAGAGTTGCATTCCTGCTTGAATAGTTCATGCCATATCCAAGTGTGAAGCTAAACTGTGGGGGTAGTCTCAGTCACATGATTCATCAGCGTTGATAAAATTGACCAGGAAGAATCGTTCTAAATTACCCGATCGCGATGGTTAAACTAATGCATTCTAGCTTCATGCTGCTTTGGTTTAATTGTTTTTTTACCATTGCAACTTTTGTTATCATTTAAGCATGAACAATTAAATTTAAGGTTGAGTTTACATTATAGTTGCCATCTTTTTCTTTTTAGCAATGGTTTTGTCAATTCCCTTTTTATGTTTCTAATATATTTTCTCAAATTTAAGCTCTTTACTTTGAAGATTCAAACCATTTTTGTTTGATTTGTTGGAAATGAGTCTGCAAATTATTTATTTGGAATTGGATTCACACGTCAAGAGCAATGGTACTATCAGTCTCAAGAGATTCACAGGACGCTTAAGCGACTTAGCGAGCAAGTTACGAAACATCGTCTCGCTCGCTCTCAGTGTTTCCGCGTGTGCTTTCCTAAAAAAGGAGATGGGAAACTTCGTCTCCGACGACCAAACTTGCTTTTCTCCCTTTATAGCGACTCTGTGGAACGTGGACTCAAGCTGCATCATCACCTCATACCAGAGAGGGGGAGAGAGAGAGAGACGAAATGCTCCTCCAATGGCAGCGCCACGTATGCCATCATCTTCCGGCCCACGAAAAGAAGAAAACAAAGTCATCCCATAAAAAGCCGGAACTGTTGATTTCCACCAACAATCCCCAACATCGCTAGCAAAATAGTTATTTCCTTGCTGTTCTTCTTCTTCCTGGTGGTGGAGTTAATTGGTGTCTGTGAGGGATGATGGAGGAGCAGCCGCGGCAGCAGAGGACGCTGAAGGAGATCCTGGATGTGGCGCTCTTCTTAGCCGAGCGCATCCGCAAGGCCGTGGAGGAGGCGGGCTCCTTCAAGCAGGAGTGCTACGAGGTGCTCCGTCTTGTTGATTCTCTTGCGGATATGCTGCGGTCGGCCGCTCGGTTGCCGCCGGCGGCCGTGTACGAGCGCCCAATGCGCCGAATCGTGATGGAGGTCATCAAGAACCTCGACAGGGCCCTCGCCCTGGTGCGCAAGTGCAAAGGCAGCTTCTTCCTGATGCGGCTCATAACCATCACGAACGTCGCCGACTTCCGCAAGGTGTCGACCATTCTCGAAAACTCCAACGGCGACATGGAGTGGCTGCTTGACGTCTGCAAGGTGTCGTCCTCCTCCTCCGGCTGCGGCCTCAGCCTCCCGCCCATCGCCAGCACCGACCCCATCCTCTCCTGGGTTTGGAGCTATATCGCCCTCGTCCAGAACGGCTGCCTGGACGATCGTATTGACGCCGCCAACGGCCTCGCCTCACTAGCTGCAGACAACGCCCGCAACGGTAAGATAATCATCGAAGAAGGTGGAGTTGCCCCTTTGTTGAAGCTATTGAAGGATGGTGGTGCTCTGCCCGAAGCTCAGCTCGCCGCTGCGAGGGCCATCGCCAGTCTGGCGACCAACCCTGAGCGTGTACGGCAGATTGCGGAAGAGCGCGCGGTACCCACAATCGTTCAGTGCCTCTATAGCTCGCCAGTGGCGGTCCAGGTGGTGGTGGCGTCGCTCGTGGCGGAGATGGCCGCACATGAATCCTCGACGAGGGATGAGTTTGCGAGGGAAAATGCGATCAGGCCGCTGGTGCTGGTGCTCTCCTCGGGGATGGAGGAGGATGTGAGCGTTTCGAAGCCGACCAACATGCATTCGCTAGTACAGTCGAGCATCAGGGTGAGCAAGGAAAAGGGGAAAGCGGCGAGCAGGCGGCCCTACGACGGCGGCAAGTTGGCGAATTTGGAGCAGGAGGACCCGGCTGTGAGGGCCGAGCTGATGGTCAATTGCTCTAGGGCAATGTGGATGCTGGCCAGGGGGAGCGACGCAAATAGCCGCAGGATAACGGAGACCAGAGGGTTGATGTGCTTGGCGAAGATCATCGAGAAGGAGCAAGGAGAATTTCAGTACAACTGCTTGATGGCTGTCAGCGAGATTTCAGCTGCCGCCGAGGCGAACGCAGACCTCCGGCGGGCCACTTTCAAGACGAATTCCCCTGCTGCCAAAGCAGTGGTAGACCAACTTATCAGATTGACACAAGACGGCAGTCCGTTGCTTCAAAGTCCAGCCATGAAGTCGATCGGCTCCTTGTCTCGGACCTTCCCTGCTCGAGAAACTCGCGTTCTTAGGCCTCTCGTGAACAATTTGTCTCATAAGGATACGAGTGTGGTGGCTGAGGCCGCATCTGCATTGGGGAAGTTCGTAAACCCAGAAAATTTCCTCTGCGTAGAGCACTCTAAGGCCATTATCGAGTTTGGAGCGGTCCCCCTTCTCGGGAGACTATTGAAATCAGGTGAAAAGGTACAGACGGCTGCCGTTGTTCTTCTCTGTTATTTGGCCATGCATGTTAGCAACAGTGAGGAATTGAAGCAGGCCGATGCGTTGGGCGGATTAAAGTCGCAGTCATCTCATCATCCTTTCCATAGGGAATTGATTCATAAGGCCATTTACCAACTTGAACTCTACAAAGGTGGAAATAATAATCACATTCAAACGCATGACAGATGAATCGATCAACGGAACCAGTTTTTTATAAGTCTGCAAGAGGTTTGAGGCGTACCCAATGCCACTGCTTTCGGAGTTCCCTTTGGCACAACCCGATTGACTCAATGGTGTTCTTTTATTTAAGCAGAATCCTCTGAGTCTTTGGTTGGAAATCTGGAGAAGAAATGTTTTCCTTGTCACCTCTCTAGGGGAGATTGTTCCATTTCAACGGAAATGCTGGATTTGGAGAGTACTGCTTCTCTCTAGCAAAATGGGTCCAGTTTGTAAAGCTTGTTAATGTAAAGCTTGTTAATGATTGAAAGTCAAACAGTCACCTGTATTTATTATGCTTTTCATTCTTGACAGTGAGACCCATGTTTTCTGGTTGATGATGCTGGTGCGCACCTTTTCTTACCAAAATCAACTTCCTGCTTTTATTGTGATAACAATGCATCATCTTGTAACATTTGCATTATCCGCCCATATGCAAAGTTGGTCTAACCTCAGGTCCTTGTTTGCTGACGAGGAGGAGAAAAAGGAAGCTTTGTTCCGGTTTCATGTTATGACTATATTTTTGTGCCGATCAGGAATATCCTTTATAAGGTAACTTTTGTCCCGTTGTCTTCTTCAATTGATGCTATAGGCAGCATTGAAGTATGGAAGTTCCACTGCAAATTTTTGTATTATACAATTCATTTGTGACACTTCTTCCGCAATTTATGCTTGTGCATTTTTTTTTGGTGCATTACAATTCTTATTTTTGTTTTCCTCATGAAGCATCAAGATCCTATTCGCTGTCTGGTGCTTCTACTCACCATATTTGAATGTGAATACTTGATAAGATGCTTTCATGTAAGTAGCTATAGGGTATTGATAGCTTTCACCCACACATTGACACATGCCAGGACATCCATGAACAACAGAAGTATGATCATGCAATACCATTTTCCCCTTGTAAAACTTCTGTCACTTATATGTGCCTCGCTTCTCTATATCTTTGTTGGAAATTTACTGTGGAAGTCGCAAACCTAATGTCTGAAAGAGGTTACTGTAGTCCTGTGAAGACTTTAATAAACAAATCTACAATCTGGGGCCAGCAAATGACCCTATCTGCTGCTGGCTGATCTCAGATTTTCATGAGAAGTGCTTGTTCAAGATAGTCTAACGGGATTCGGGTGAGCAAAGGTTGACTCATACATGTAAATAAATGACTGAGCATGAACAGCATCCTTGGCTCAGCTTGACTAGGCTTATAATAACAATACACATACATTTTGTATTCATTGCTTGTTTATGCATATACCTTGTAGTTCTATGTGCATGTTATACGTGTCATATGTTTTGCTCATTATGGTAGACATATATATGTTATGTCATTCATATATTCTAAAAGAATAGGTTGCTTGATTTGGCTCTTAAAATTTGAGCTTAGGCTTGGGCCATTCGTGATCTTTTTTCCTTTTTCTTTTTCTTTTTTTTTTTTTTGACCCATCTGTCGACAAGTTCTCGTTCTTAATGAATGATACTGAACATCAGTATCTGGGCTTTTTTTAGCAGCCCTACCGGGCACTCTCATTATGATATTTGCCTCGGTATACTTGTTTTGGAAACCTGTTGGCAAACAAGTAAATCAAATTATTTCATCCATCTCTTGTACTGCTTTTAAGTGAAATCCAAGATCAGGCAACTGCACTGTGGCATACGCAGTGGAAGAGCTTGCTATGGAATTACTTCTTATCAACATGGTCTAAACTATAAACTATCAAGTACTGAATCATCTATCTAGGTAGCATGGATGCAAGTTTCAGTGTATAAACGAGTGGAGGTCTTGGAAGCCATTTGATGGTAATGTCAGAATTCGTACTCACTTGCCATGGCTATTTGGGTCACAGTTGCATTAAAGATTCTGTCTAATAAAACATAGCTGGATGGTGAACGTTTTGTTCTTTTTGCCTTTGCCAGGCTCACCAATAGCGACACTGGTATTAAGGATCTGTACAAGCAGCGGCTGATATGGAATCTTGGCTGAAAACTAACATATATTGTTCTACACACGTTCAGTGAATGGTAGCCTGCGGGCATCTTCATGTATTGTATTACCTTGGTGAGTGGACCCAGTGCCAAAATTTCTTAACCAATGTTTTATGAACGTCTAGAATAATGCATATAACATTGACATGAAGTCATGACGATTGGAAGCTGCTTTTTTCGTTAAGAGTTAGATATGGTGTGACTTGGACAAATGTTGCTCCACCAAAAGAGTTGCAGGTGTACTGCAAATGTGAAGGTCTCAGACTGTTCAGTAGATGATGACTGTTCAGTAGATGATGAATCTCAATGTTTAATTTGTAACGCAACTGTGTCAATTCTAGCAACGTATCAAATCCCAAGTTTGTACTGCTAATTCATTACAGGGTGTTAGCTAAAGAGTGGATGCTGATCAGAAGAATGCATAATGTGTGGTGTCACAAAATGTTGATTGTTGAGCGATCCGAAAAGCCTCTATAGCCAATATTCACTTGTAATTGGCCAACTTACATGGAAATCCAACCTCTGAACGCTCAAAAAGATCAAGCTATCTAGAACTTGGCAACATTTCGGGAATCATATTCATACCTGCTGTCAACTTTAAACTTGGTATTTGCTTCTTCTGCTGTATATGACGGTAACATCATCTGTCCTGACCACCAAGTTCGCTGCATGCGTGGGTTGATCATACGTTGTCTCTCAGATTATGCAATTCCAAGCACCGAGGGTAGCAAGTTCATGGGATCATCTGAAACAAACACTGAACTCCTGTGCTGTATTATTTGGAACAATGTACTTACCTATTAGATCATTCATCTGAAGAGCAACTATGGTATTGTATTATTTTTTTTATTGGATTCTTTACTGCAAATTTAATTATTCGATCTACTTGTGACAAATCCACTGTTTATATTGCAAGTATGAGCCTAGTTTGAATCGCAGTTAGATGCACTACAATGGATGAAACTTCAAAAGTTTAATTCCGAACATTCGACCATGACTTTTACTACCAGTGTCGCATTATTTCTCTGATGCAAGCATATTTTATACCTTCAACCATGTAAGTATGTAGTCGAAAGTGCTAGATGGTGTATGGGCAGTGATTGTTACTCAGAACTCAAGCAGTACTAAACAGAATAAGCCGTAATAACAGAAACGAAAAGAAATTCATGATCAAATGTTAAAATAAAAGAATCTGTTTTTTTCCTGCCGTGGGGGTTCCTTCTTGGGGAGTTTTCAGCATGTTTTACATCCTTCATTCTGGTGACACTCTGCAAATATATGCCATGGTTCTCGTTATCAGTTCAGTGTGTTTCCTACCTATCTTCGTTCTTGGGTAGACTAATTGTTTTCTTTAGCTTCTGCCATCACTCTCAGACACTGTTCAAGCTTGCGTTTCACGAGCAAGGTCTTGGTTTCACATCTTCTTTTGTCGAAGTAGCCAACACATGACCCTCTCTTTTACCCTCTCAGATCCGGCGCCATTATCTTTGACTAGGAAGCCATAGACCAGAGAAAGAGAGAGAGCCGAAATGGTTGCCTTCTCAGTGCAAGCTAGTTCTTTAAATTTCGCACTCTTTAAAACTAATTATATCTTGCCAAAATTAATTTAAAAAATTAAATCATTATTCTGTAACTATCTTGACTGATAAATTGCTGACCGAGGAAATGGAGGTTTCCTGGAAAAAATCTACAAAAAAAAAAAAACGCTTCAAGAACAAATATGCAACATTTCGTCATATTTATCAAAGTTTTGCTTCTAACGAATTAAGCCGTCTTTTTTCCTTTCCCATCTCTAACCTTGTGGCAACTGGCAACTGATCACTAAACAACCTATCAATTGAAAGTTTAAAATGCAACCTTCCGCCGATATGGTTCCTTTATTAACAGAGGCATGGTTAGACATTACCTTAGTTTTATGTTTTAGACGCATTTATGTGCAGTTATCTTGAATATCTAGTTTTCTACATTTTTTTTTTTACGAGAGAGGAGAGCTGATAAAATAAGAATATATAACAAAATTTAGGAGGGAGAGAAAGATAGAGTGGATATTGATATTAAACTACTAAATTTAACACATCCGAATATTAAATCCTATGTGAAATATAAAATAAAAAAGGCAAATAAGGAGATTAAGTGGTTCGTATCCCGATGTTGGCAGGAACCAACTACAGGAATGCCCAATTCAGACTGGATATTGCTACTGAATATAAAATCATATCAAAATCATATCCGGATTTGTTGCATGTAACCAGATTCAGATTTCTATGAGAATTGAACATGTATCCAATAAACCCAGTAAATAAATTTTATACCATCTAATAATACAACTATTGGATGCCATTTTCTGTTATGCGATCCGCCCTAACGATTTCGTTCAAACTTCAAACCAAATGCACTCGAAATCTAGGTTGACGCCGGAAATGGAAGGTCCCCTAAATTGCTCAGGAGATCATCTCGCCATAAATCTGTAAGTGTTCATGCTTCTTTAAACGCTCCAATATCCAACGTCGATCTTGTTCCTTGCCCAAACCACTCTTTATTATAATCACTTCCGCAGAGCAATACCCACCCGAGATTTCCGTCGCCTGCAGCGGATGGGGTAGAGCTTCGTTTTCGGGTGTGGTTTACATCAGTTGAAACCTTGATCGATTCTCGAAATGCAGACATGAAGAACAGGAAAGGAGGAGGAGTTGCAGCAACATGGCAGACAATGGCGTCCTCTTCTTGCTGGCTAAGACGGCCGAACGAATGGGGCGCCAGATACAGATGAGGAAGGAGGTGGAAGAGGGAGAGAAGGGTTCCCTGTTCCCGTTCCTTAAGAGCACGAGATATCGGAGAAAGGTTCTTGACTTCTTGGGTAGCCGGAGGCGGCGGCCAGGTGCCATGCCATGTTGCCGCTGGTAAAATCTGTTTGCCTGAAGAAACTGACAGTCATGTTGAACTTGTATTAGAAAGTAGGACGACTGCCCTGTACATCTTTCCGTTCTTCATTACAATTACGTTATCATAGTACAACCAAAAGTAGCACCAATGTAACAGTTATTGGAAATCATAAACTATTAAAGCAAGAAATGTGAAATCAAAGCCAAAAACATGAAATAGAAGATCATATTGCTGCAGAAATAGAAATTCAACCCCAACTTCACGTGCTCAATGATCAGGACTTAATTATCAATCTAAGTTATCGGATGGATGCACTTTCAATCGGGCCATACATCATCATTTTTTTTTACTTTTATATATATATATATATATATATATATATATATATATATATATAGAGAGAGAGAGAGAGAGAGAGAGAGAGAGAGAGAGATTCTAGTCATTCAGTCATCAATATACACCGTTCAATCCAATACGAGAACAGTTAAAAGAAGAATAAAGAGAAAAAAAAAGTGATTGATAATTTCTTGTCATTTAATTTTAGTTTATACTGTGTTAAACCAAGGATGCCGCCACGGGTGGGAGGGAAGAAGAGGGAAGGGGTGAGTCGATGGGGGGAGAGAGGCTGAGGCATAGGGAAAACCCAAGAGAGAAGATGTTAAAAAATTAATAAAATAATAAAAAAAGTCAGCATTTGATCCATGTGATTTAAACATCTAACTGTTCGAGTGCAAATAAACTGTCATTTTAGCAAATAAATGTCAAAACAGGAAAATTGACTCTATATATATATATATATATATATATATATATATATATATATATATATATATATATATATATATATATATATATGTCCTCAATATTGGTGCCACCATATGATATTCTTATATTTTAACGACATTTCAAATTGCTATTTCAATATTTTATACATACAGTGGTCGATACGTATGCGTTTCACGCACTCTCGCTAAGTGTGCACTTTGTTGCGTGTTTCAGACATGTTGGTGCTGTCTCATTTGTTCATCGGTCGCCACTTTTTCTTTCTTAATAAAAGCAACTGATTAGTGGGCAATGTTATTTCATTTCTTTGCAGCATTTCGGCATAGCATGAGCTGATGATCAGTGTAGGTTTGAAGAAGATCTGTCCATGTGGCGCAGAGTTTCAACAATAGAAAAAGAACACAAAAATCTTAAAACAGTTCACCAATATCATTTTTAAAAAAACAGTGAACAGTATACAGGTATGATAAGGACAAGGCTATGAGATAGTGAGTGTGAGGCTATTGCCAAGCGGAAGAGGTGAGCGTCGAACGGCCCCCGACACTATTTCCATCAGAAAAATTAGTGGGCGCTCGCTCTTCTTCAATCCAATCTGAATAAGCCATCTCAGTTTCTTTGTCTTCGTCTTCCCCATCGCAGCCCAACTCCATTTCCTCATCTTTGGCCTTCCACTCTTTGGTCCAAGGATGCAAGAGTGTCGCAGCATGGTTTGTCAAATCGAAACTCCTTGATTTCCACTCATCGTCTAGTTTCTCATATTCCTTCACCACATCATCGATGTACGCTTTGGTATTCTCTCTGACAATCTTGCACCGAAGTATGTAAACATCTCACTCCTACCATCTTCAAGTTTCACATCGAACGCGTAATTGCCCTCTGTTGCAGGGTCCAACAGTAAGCCGAGAGGCTGAAAGAACACTTCTTGTAGCTCAAACCTACATCGGTAAACAGGTCTGTTCACGTCCACCATATCAGGCCTCATCCAACGGACCAAGCTGCAGATTGCGTGATCAGGTCCTGGCCTTGCTCCCAGTCTACCCATCAAATTCCATTTATTCAATCCCTGTTCCCCTGTTTCCAAAGCCACTTCAGATTCCAGAGTCCTTTCATTCCATGGCAACTCGGTGAGCTTCCACTTTGGATGCCTAAACAAAAACGTCTGTCATTGAGTCGAAGTTGAAATCAAAATATTTAAAATACTGAAATGGAAAGAAGAAGAGAGGAAAAATTGTTGGAAAAAGAAGAGAGAGAGGAGGGAGGAGATTTGAATATTCTCACTGAATGGGCTCTTCCCAAACCTGCCTTCAAGACAATGCCAAACAGCCGCTTTCAATTCTCTCAGGTTTTAATTGGTCGATTGTTGAAAATATGAGGCAGCTTATGTAGTTTTTTGTATTTTGCAGCAATTGTTCCTTCACAAATATCTTGCAAGAACTGCAATTTGGGAAGGATCCAATTCACTTGGAAGCAGGCTGCAGGAAGGTGCCCTTTCCTAGCAAGGCCCATGTTCCTTAATTTTCTCTCGAACTCTCATTTCCCTTTTCTTCGTTGCTCTTAACAGAAATTTTCAGACCTCTCTCTCTATTTATACAACTATAGTTTAAGAAAATTTTTTGTATCTTGAAATATTTTACCCCTCCTTCCATTAGCGGGAATGGGTGTTTCTTAGTATTTTGATTATTAGAAAATTTCTTTCCCTGTTTTGCTTATGTAATATCACATGCAATTTTCTATATGGATTTCATCTGTTTGTGCTTTACAGATTTAGGCAAATCTTCATCATGCCATACAATGTGTAAGAATCTCTTTCATTTATACCAGTACCACTGTGTCAATGACCTTTTCTAAACTTCCCCAAATTTGTCAACAGAGAAGTGGGGCAGCAGGCTTAGTAACCCTAAATGCTAGTCCCTGTCCTAGTCCAGCAGGAACTCTTCTGAGGATTAGGTCTTTGCATGTGAAACTTCTGAAGGATTGGATTCAGGGATTCCTGAGTCTAGTTGAATAGTTCAATCCTTTACAGTTGAGTATGGATTCAGAGCCAATTGCTAGTCCTCCCATGCATGGAGTGCACCAAGTTTATAGTGCCCTTTGGGCATTTTATATTGCTCTGAATGTTGAAACAGTGGACTTTCAAAGTTCAATTATTCAGTATTATGATACTGTAAATTGTCCCAATAACCTTGAGCTGACCCAGATGCAGCGTCGGTTCCAATTAGCTCACCAAAGGTCGCTTGGAAGTGGCTGCTTGTAGAGGAGGAGCTGCTTAGCCTACATGTGTATGTATGAGCGGCTGTTCACCATGTATCTCAGTGTATTAGATGTATATTTTATGAATTGGGTTATTATCTACTGCTATGTCACTGCAATTCAATGTATAGCAGTTTAAGATCCCTCCTAATCTAGTAGTCTAATAATTTAAATTTCATAAAATCCCTAATCCAGTACTCTGATCAATGAAGTTCTATACATAACGGATTTGGCACAAGTTCCATTGAGATTCACAGTGTTTTTAATGTAAGAAATCTTTCCAAAGAATGGTTAATATGTCGCTGTGTCTAGTCCAGGGGTCTTTGTCCCTTTTTCTACTTGATGTAAATCCTTATACATCCCATTTTCAACGTCAACAACAATTAAGTGGATGAATTTGGACCGCGCAGTAGCTTTATGATACTTCCTCCAGTCTCCAGAAGCTTAACTACGCAGCCAAGAATCTCCACGAAGCTTTTCCCTTTATGCTTGGCATCTATCTCCATCTATGAACTGACTTTTTAAACTTAAAATCATGAATTATTTGTGGTAAGAAATCTCAGCTGAGGTACCACCCACCCTGCATCTTCATCCGCTGACAACCAAGATGATATTTGCTGTGGAACAACGTACCCTTTCAGTCCACTCTCAACAATTGATGTTCTCATTCAAGAAGTTTTCCAGTAAACCAGTTATGATCAACAGGTTAAGATCCCAGAAAGCAATCAATTTCTTGAAAGACAGACTTTTCCTTCATCTCATTGATAAGTTGCTTTGGCATATGCCGTATCACCATTTTTTCACCAGAAACTAGAAGTACCAAGGACCAACCCCGCGGCGGATTTACTTAAAATATGCATGCATTTCATCAGTAAACTGTTTCAGGGAGTTTGTCAACGGCAATGTAATGACAAACTCTCTTTATTGGAATTGAGGCTAATAAGCAAGCAAACCTGAGACGGAGAAACTTAATCTTTTCTGCCGCGCCATTTCTGGTTGTGCTACTCAATCGCATCTTCTCTGACGCCCTTCCCTTTGCATCATGAACAACAGTTGCTTGTAAGTGAGCCTTAAACTTTTGAAGGACAATAACAACAGCAAGATCATGTCTGAAAGATTTAAAGATTTTGATTCAGTCGAATCGATGCACATATATATATATATATATATATATAAGGTGAATATTCCTCGATAATAAAGAAAGAAAAATGGATCATGGTGTTTCTAAAATATATAATGTCATTTTTCTGAAAATATACGAAAAACAAAATGCATGTTTGGTCAACGGGTGTTTCATCGGTATTTCGCTCTAAGTTGTAGGGTTGAAGGTGCAATTTTTCATGTTCCAACCAATATGACTGGATAAGGGTGATATCAAATGCGAGCCCCCACACACGCGTCCACGTGAACAGCATTGGGTACCACATGGTCTCGACACCCCTCGAAGCCGAACCTCAACTTTTTCTACCTCGAAGCGTCCGGACATTTCTGCAACTCTCCCGCTTCTTCTTCATCTTCTTCTTCTCCAGACTCATTCATCTCTGTATCTCTCTCCCTCGTTGCCTGCCTATAAGTACGTTTCCTCGACTGCTAGTTTCTCATCGGAAACAAGCTTTGCAATTTGACATCTCCCACCACTAGACGACTCAAGGGCTACCATTGTCGTAACTCATCGTCTTCTTTCCTTTCTCCATTCAGAAAGAGCAAGAACCATCGACCTTGCAGCAATGGCTCTGACTTCGTCCATCTTCGGCTGACGAACCGATCCCTTCTCGATGGACATCTGGGATCCCTTCGGTGCTTTCTTCCGCAACTCTGTTTCGTCCCCTTCTTTACAAGCTTTCGCGAGTGACGCCTCCGCAATCGCCAACACTAAGATCGACTGGAAGGAGACGCCCGATGCCCACGTCTTCAAGGCCGACCTGCCTGGACTGAAGAAGGACGAGGTGAAGGTTGAGCTTGAAGAAGGAAAGGTGCTCAAGATAAGCGGGGAGAGGAGAAGAGAGAGCGAGGAGAATAACGAAAAGTGGCACCGATTGGAGCGAAGCAGCGGCAAGTTCCTCCGGCGGTTCAGCCTGCCGGAGAACGTGATGGTGGATCAAGTGAAGGCCGCCATGGAGGACGGAGTTCTTACAGTCACTGTGCCTAAAGCACCGGACAGAGATCAAATCCGTCGCGATTACTGGTTGATTGTTCGCCAGTAGTCACTATGTTTCATGCTTGCTCGATAAAGAGCACCCAAAATGCACGCTGATAAATAAATGTTTATGCTATGATCAAAGAGTATTATCTCATCGTCCAAATGTGGTTACTGTTGGATAGTGGTAGTGGCCATGAGCCCTACCAATTCATCTCGTAACTGTAAGGGAACCCACTTGCAGTTACGAGCTTTAATGCTCACTTAAAATCTCTCATTTACTTAACCGCTGCTAGGGTTGGAGAAAACCTAAGGGGCTGAACTATATATTCCTACCATATCCAGAGTTTGAGTAACTCTCTAACACATCATCCGTGAGGAGCCCCTTGAAAGTAAACCCCAAAAACTGACATGCTCCCTCTTGCTCTGCTTTCTATAGAAACCAGTTCCGCCTTCCGTTGGTGATCTCCGATGACTACTTGCAACTTCCGCTGCATCTTAAGTTTCCCCAACAGTGGTATCAGAGCAACAGGGTCTACGAATACCTGTAAGTCCATTCTGACTTTCAGTGGCGCTTGTGATAACTATGAATGCATGTGAAAGCAAGGTTTGTCGAATTTGTGTAAGTGAAATTCGACTACTGTGGTCCCTGTGCAGATTATACTATCTGTTAATGCAAGTGTGTCATCTGTGCATCATGGGTGTATCATGCTGTGATCCATTTACTGAAAATAAAGCATGCTAGGCAAAAGTAAGTTCAAGCATGAAGCATGATAGTATTGTTTGGGTCTGGAATCCTCTGCTTTACATATTTGTCGCTTTCTTTTTCTCTGTGTCTGCGAGAGACTGAGACCAAGACTGAGCACATCGGCTCTGTCAATACTTTTCTAGATCAGGACTCTCGTAGAAGATCTGTCCACAAAGAACTACACTACTTCAAGTAAATTTTTTTTTGACCTGCGTCTGTGCCAAACGGTAGCAAAGGAGGTAGAGCCTGCTCTGCTCGACATACAACAGAGCCAAAATAAAATAAATAAAGAATAAGGAGGAAATGGAACACAGAACCTTTGCTCTTGTTTGAGAAACTGACCCAACGGCTACTAGAAAAGAGCCGGGATTCTCCCGTCTGTCAAAACCGGAGGAACAGTTACTTTTTTTTGTTAGGACATAAAATCCTTTCTTGAACTCGACCTGGATGCCCATCTTCTCTACCGATGAAAAGTAGCAGTCGCCCGATCGACTGGAAGACAGTCGTCTTCCTCGTGCCAGAAGCACATATCTCTTGCTGAAAGCAAGGATGCAACTTGGGTAAAGGGGAAGACAGCGTTACGCCTTGGAAACCTCCTCCTGTCGTTCCTCTGTACTCTGCCCGTTCATCGTTGTCTCAGCGAAAGCGGAGACTGAGGAAGCCATTTTTTTTAAGCTTCTGGTTTGGGGAAGTTGTCTTCCTAAAGGTGGCAACAGCGAAGGAGCGAGGCAGAGAAGGAGGAGGCGGCGGCTGAAGGCATCGGTGGGCAGGAAGAAGCTGCAATGTGAAACCCTAGCGCAGCTCTCGCAAGAGGAGAAAGGGTTCACGCGAGAGGAGAGAGAGTATCGAGTGAAAAAATGAGTGAAAAACGGTTCAGAGGGGTATTTATACCAAAAGTGTGAAAATTACAAAATCAGTCCACCAGTTTTCAGAAAAGTTTGTTACAATTTTGATAAATTAATGCCGCTACGTGTTTGCTAAAAACTTTTTCAGAAAGAGGTTTGCGAAAGTTAATTTCGGTGAAAACCTAGAAATTTATACGAAATTGTGAAGGGGTACCCCCTGAGTTATTATAAATTTCTAAAAGAGGGTTCCAATAAATTATTTTGCAATTTCGACAGAAGATCGTGATTTTATATGAAATTGCATCGTAATACCCTCAGACTTATTATAATTTTCTGAAAGAGGGTTCCAGAAGATTGTTTTGTAATTTCGGTGAAAGACCGAGCTATTTTGTAAAATTGCATACAAGTACCACTCAGGCTTATTAAAATTACAGAAAAGAGTTCTAAAGGCAATTTTGAAAATGAGAAAGGCAACTCACTGTCTAAAATTTTAATATGGCTTTTCCTTATTTAAGTGATACCTTATAATGGTTTTGGAGATATTTGATATATTATTTTCCTTATTGATTTCCATGTATTATTGTTCTATATTTGTCATGGAATTAATTTGGTAATGGCTTTTAGAGTGGGAGCCTCAAAATTGGTCAAGAACCAAAAATTACATGGTTTGTTTCTGTTGAAACACATTCATGTTGGATTTTGATCCTCTTCATTTGTTTAAATACATATCAATTATAATGTTGATATTATTGTATGTGGATCCACATGAGTAAGATCTGAATTTAAATAATTATTTGGATTTTTTGCTTTGGATCTGATTGTTGCTTAAGATCCATATTTGGATTCAGTTTGAATCATGACATATTCAGATTTAAATTTGTTTGGATATTTGTTAAAAATCCATATAATGTTTATGTTGGTTCAAGTATATGTTATTATACTTGATTTATGAATATTCTTTGTCATTTTGGGTCTATGAAGATATTAGATATGACCAAAGCTTTGCTTTAAATATCCATTTAGTTGTTGAATTTGGATCTCACACTAAACGTTGCACTCTTTTGGAGCATGATCTAATTTGACTTGTTCAAGATCTATATATTGCTTATATTAGATCTAAACATATTATGATGAACATTGATTTTTAGAGCTAATGGTTTTACAAGTTGTACATTTTCAATGCATAACACTAGAGTGCTAAAGATGAATTCCAGTTAGAAGGAATGATTATGTTATTGCATGTTGATATGCTAAGAGGTGTAAATCAACACTCTTAGAAATGGTGAGACCCTTATACCATTATGTTGGGTCGTGATACATTAAGATCCAAATTAAACTTGGTTGAATCAATGGATCCAAATTCTCGTACTGTTACTAAACACAATATATCATGTTTGCTTTTGGGTTCCAATGATATTGTGATATTTGTTGTCCTTTTATATTCAAATCATTCTAGAGTGCTATTGAACAAGGTTTTATTTACTCCATTAATGAGGTGAACTTGTTTTAATATATATATTCAAGAGGTGTAATGTAACACTCTTGGACTGGAACTCGTATAAGTTTGAATGTCTTGATTTAAAGACTTACTTTATTTGATCTTAAGGGTGATGGATAAGTTTGGGTACAAACGTGCATCATCTCATGGTAAAGAAACTTTTCTTGTTTCACCTTGTTCAACAGTTGGACTATGGTTTGGATCCAAGCATGGTTATTGAAATCATATTGCACAATACTTCATATGGATCGTTTGTGTTTCAAATTCAGATTATTGTATTGTGGATATTGTTGGTTTGATCCAAATTTTCATATTTGAACTAATGAAATCCACATTAAGTAAAGTTTAGCTGCAGATCTAAACTGACTTGTTTGGATATGTGAGAATAATTCATATACTGTTGTTTTAGTTCCAATATATGTTATCATGTTTGCCTTTGGATATGATCATATTGGAATATGTGTTGTCATTCTAAATTCAAAGGTGATTATGGAGAATTATTGAATAAAGCTTCATTTTTTTCTTTCTTAGGAAAATGAGTTTGTTTTAATGCATACTCAAGAGATGTAATATAATACTCTTGGACCAAAATTCGTATTGGCAAGAATGCATTTGTTTGAAGCTTTGTAGCACTAAAGTGCTAGTACATGATAACTTGATTTTCTCAAAAGATAGATGGGTTAGCAATGATCCAAATGTGGTTGTTGAATCATATTGTGTAATATTTCAATGAGGATCATGTGTTTTAAATATCATATTAGTAGTATTGTGGATATTACTAGTTTGGATCTATGCTAATATAATCTGAATCTTTATATTCATGTGGTTTTTGGGTATATGGTTAAACATCCATATCCTGTTAATATTAGATCCAAGCATATTATGTTATTTGTTCGTTTCTGGATCAAACAAAGCTAGCTTGTTGTTTGAGGATGAATTTGATTTTAATTTTTCATGAGGTATAAAATAATACTCATGAATATAATGAGATCCACATTGAGATCCTTGGAGATCTATAATGCATGTTAAATGCATATCTAAAAATGAAATGATATGTTTGTAAATACATATGTGTTGGATACCCAAATGAAAGTAGGGTATATGATATTTTTTATGCATGAGTTTGAAGTGTTCGAATAAGAATAAAAGAGACAATATTCCAGTGGGAGATCATAACGATCTACTGGAGGATCTGATTTATTCAGATAATCAGTCTGGCAATGAACCGACTGAGGAACGGTTTGACAATGAACCAACTGGCTAAGAGTCTGGCAATGAACCGACTGGAAAACAATTTAATAATGAATCAACTGTGCATGATTCGTATGATGATCAGTCTGGTAATGAACCGACTGGGTAGTGAGCTCCATGATTATATGTGAATAATTGTTTGATGATCAAGTTTGATTGATTGAATATGCTAATAAGCGGTCAGGTAATGAACCGATTAAAATCAGTTTGATATTAAACGTCCAACTGAAGCTTATTAGTGATCTTATTGATCACCTTGTGGTATACATATGTAGAGATATGTGAATAAAGATATGTGAATTGTATATTGCATGCATGGGTTGTCAAAATTATGTATTAACCTTGATGAGTTAAATGAAACTCATTGTATGAGAGAGTACATTGATGAAAATTATACAAGATGAAAAGTGCTTGTATGATAGACTATGAGTTGATTGCTCATTCCCTTAAATAGTCATAATAAAGATTAGGTGTCGCTAATCAAGTTGATGACTATGTAAATATTTGATAAGTGGGAGCACACTTGAATATGCCATTTACTATGTTGAAAAGCTAATATTGTTTTGCCATATGATATAATGCATTGCATGAATGCTATGGAACTCCTGTTGTTAAAGGAGTTAAGTAATTATGGAATACAGTAAAGGAAAATATTCCTTGGGTTTTAATGCATATTAGCTTGTGTGTTGGACTTGGTACAAGCTTCTAATTTGGCTTGTAAGTATACATTAAGAAAGTCCAGGCTGACCCTTGTTTTATGACAGTTAAATGTTTGAGATACATGAATGAAACAAATGATATATTCAAGTGATTGTTTGCATTTTTTAACAAAAGGAATTCTAAATGATTTGTCAAGCATGTAGCCCCTATGAGGCTAAGAAATTTCTGGTTTGCCTCTTTGTGAGGTGGTTGAAAAATATTCATGTTGATTTCTAACAACTTATTCTTCTCTTATACGTACGTGCAAGGTTTACGAATATACTTACGATCATAATATTAGTTCTCTTAAGAACTACAAAATACATTTTGAACACCAGGTATACCCTGATTCAAAATTATACAATATTACACTATATATAACTTATAAACTTTCCAACGCTTCCTTTTTGGTAACTTACCTTTTGGAGCGAGTAAACCTTGAAAAATGTTAGGTTGCGTTGGAAAAGCCAATGATAGAAAACCACGTAACAAATTGAATAAAGAAAACCCACATAGAGTGGAAGCAAACTGGCGGTCTCGTGGTCAAGTGGGAGATGTTGGATAGTGGTAGTGGCCATGAGCCCTACCCATTCATCTCGTAACTGTAAGGGGACCCACTTGCAGTTACGAGCTTTAATGCTCACTTAAAATCTCTCATTTACGTAACCGCTGCTAGGGTTGGGGAAAACCTAAGGGGCTGAACTATATATTCCTAGCATATCCAGAGTTTGAGTAACTCTCTAACACATCATCCGTGAGGAGCCCCTTGGAAGTAAACCCCAAAAACTGACATGCTCCCTCTTGCTCTGCTTTCTACAGAAACCAGTTCGGAAATTCCATCACGAGACTGCGTTGACTACTTGGATGAACCAAAAAGCAGTCTTAAAAGGGCATATGTTTCAACTAAATGAATGAATTAAATTGCATTCATATAGTCAAATTATAAAGAAAATGATGAACTAATTAAAGTGAGTGGTTCATACGTATCCCTCTGCTGATGGTAGGAACCAACAATAGGGCGGTGGAAATTTCAAATTGAGACTGCATATTAAATATAAAATCATATAGGAGCTGTTACATGAACTCTATTAGAACTGGACACCCAATTAATGGTGTAAATAAAACTTTATACCAAAACAAAGTATAATCATTTACCGCATACCACGTTCTTTTCATTGAATCTGACCTTGGATTTATTCAAACCAAATGCTGGATTGCACTTTAGACATCCCTTCCAACACACACACACATATTAATCCGAATCTGAATGAATTGGATATCCATTATTTCACAACGGCCAACTAAATATAGTCCAATTCGGTCCAATATCGGCTTAAGATTCGAACCACCAAAGAAGATCCAAATCCATTTCTCTAGTTTGGTAAAGCGGTAGGCGCTGCCGTAGAAAGCCACGTCCCTCCGTGGTAATATAAAAGAAAAGAGCATTTCTGTAACTTGCACAATGAGGGAAGAATACATCAGAGAGAAGAAACGCTTCTGCTGGTCGATCGATTCCATGGAAGCAGACGAGAATGCTCAGGTTTCCCCATCTCTTCTTTCCTTTGAGCTCCTCCCTTTATTTTTCCGTGTTTGGCTTGTAATTTGACTACGCCGCCTTCCCTTTGAGCCCGCTGCTGTTGGGATTTTTTCAATTAGAAGTTGATGACGTTGATGAGTTTCTTCTTTTCCGTATGGAGATTCATTATTGGGTTTTTTTCCTCCCGGTTCATTTTTCGGGTACCCATTTTTCCCATGGGTGCTTGTTGGTGGCATTTAATTTGAGACTTTTGTGCTTGTTGGATGTTTATCCGATAATAAACAGTGGCTGAGTTTTGATTAATTTTGATGGGATTTCAGTCTACGTTTTGTGAAAGTTCATTTTATCTTTATGGATCGACAAAGGCTACTGGTTATTGGTTTCTGGGAATAAAGGCCGAACAGAAAAGAGCTTTCTTCGCTTAACCAACACATTTTTTTTGTTTAGTTTCATTAGTGCAGCTGATTTAACATCAAATCCACGACATAGGTAACAGAAAGAGAACTGTATTTTGGATTCGTTTGCAATTCAATTTTGTAAAATCTCCTGTTCTTAACATGGAATTGGATCACGTCATGCTTTGGATTTGGTTGGATAGTTGCATGGATGACCATGAGTAGCTTTGAAGGTCAAGAAGAAAAACACACAAGGCAGGACAAAGAAGCTTGTATCTCGCTTGTATGTCCCATATCTGGAAAAACGGCTTAAACCATCACGCGATTTCTGTTCTAGGACTAGACTGGTTGGCAAGAAGCGTATTTCTAACAAAGTAACATGGTCATGCAGTCAAGGATGAACGTATGTCGTAGCATTAATGCGTTTTTAGTTCTGAATCTTCTGATAGATGTGTCAGTATGGAAAATTTGCAGTTTAATCCAGACAGAAGAAAATTTCTTAATTTCTAGGGTACAGAAACTTTCTGTGATGGACTATCGAAGTGGCTGAGAGTAGGCTTCACAATTGTATCTAGGGCCTCAGTTATGGAATCTGTACTTTGTGGTGGGCAGGTTAAACATTATTATGTTTCTTGGAAAAATTAATTGGCCTAAACAGTGTTTGTGTGCAGAAAATAGTATTCCTAGCACTCTTTGCTCTTGTTTCAACTTTCAAGTTTTTTCTTTCTTGTGCTCTTTTGTGGACTTAATGAAGAAAAGCTTGCTTTGACACATATTAAGCTAGTGTTGTTATCAGATTCATATCATATTTTCAAATAACATAGGATTTAAGAAAAGTGGCATGTTGCAACCCTGAAACTAGTTGAAGGGTGTCACTAACTGAGAAGCTAGTTTTAGCATGCCCGTATAATGTATCAACCTGTTATGGGTAACTTACGGTACGGTATGTCCCTATGTCTTAAATTACAATACAATACCAGAAAGCAAAGAAAGTTTTTCGAACCTAAAGTTGCAGAAATTCCTTAAGGCTGAATGTTAAGGTTGTCACGAAAGGCATTCTTGTACATTTAAAATAAAAAATAAAATAAAAATTAGGAATTAGTTCTTTCTATGAAATAAGCTTTGATCCTTTTTGTATAAGAGACTATGTCTATCCTCCAAAATAGAACATTTCAACTTTTATAGCCAGTAAGTCATTGCAAGACTCCAAGGAGTAAGTTATACACAATAAAACTTATCTATGTGACATCCATCTAGGCATTGACAGCATAAGTTGTCAATTTTAAATTTTAGTGGTTGCTAAGGAAGAGTAGCATATGCTTGTTATTTTGTTTCGTCTAATTCCTGTTTTCTAGAAGGAGCATTTTATCCTATTTTCACATTTATCTGTGCTTTGGTTATTTTGTGTTTTGTAATATTAAAAATAAAATTTGCATTTTTTATGTTAAGTTACATTAGCTACCTTACACTATAACTTTGGGCTTGCCCAATGCAGGTTACGACATTGTATTACACATTTTACAATGTCATAATACACACATTGTTTACACAACCTTCATCATAATATACATGTACATTCAAGATTTGTGTTGTCCCACATAGATATGCATTTATAAAAGGTTCTTCACATGCAGCATTACATTGCTTGCTTGGTAAACATTTCCCTCACCTGTTCACATGATTCACTGCCTAAATGCTTTGAAAGTTTCATTTTTCTTTTTTTAATCTCTTTTTCTTCAGCTTGCATGCAGTGAATATGCAATCCTCTGTGATTTTCTCTGAATCCAAGTTGATCACTAGTTTGTCATGATGGTTCTTTGTACTTCACAAAAAGAGTTACATATTAATTTGTACTTCGGTCTCTTTAGGTCAAGCTTGTTTCTATGGCAGAAGAACTTGGACGAGATATTCGTGTATTTAGGAACTCAGCTAGCATTATGCCTTCTGATATAACATCGTCTGTCTCGGTATCAAATAGTGGTATGGACCATGTATTTCTCTTGGGTATGATTCCACATTTTGGTGCATGGGAACTAAACATTTGATCGTAGAACACGATTAAATGTTTGAAATCTTGGATAAAATAAATTTTTGTTTTTATTTCTGTCTACAGCCATGTTCTTATTTGGAATTTTTTGTTCACAACAGATGAGGAAGATGATTTCTATGAATTTACTGCAGAGGATTATTTCCGAATCTTGTCAAGTAGGAAGGAAGGTAGTGTGGACTCATGACTGTGTCTCATACTTGCCTATATCTTGGACTCTATATTATCATCTGCCTGAGAGTACATTTATCACTGTAACCTTAATGAGTTTTTAGGATGAATAGGTGACTAATGAAAATTGCAAGCCCTTGTTAGGTAGCTTACTGTTGGTTTACTCATATGTAGTTTTTGACATGGGGTAAGAATTGAGGCTTGTTGCCAATTCATCTCCAGCTTTTGTAACATGTATTGCTCATTAGGTCATCACTCATCATGTATCTTTGCACTTTATTGAGTTAGTTCTGAATCTTCTGATTACCCAGATAAAGTCCTGAAGACCCGGAAAATTCGAGAAGAGGAAGAGGCTGCTCGCAGATCAAAGTTTACTAAGGTATGTCTTCTAGTGCTTCTTAGCTGTTCAAGAAGTCCTTCTCTAAGAGAGATGATATTATACAGATAGCTGCCATATTGGTTCACTAGTTTGAAAATAAATTAACATGTTTATTTTTGTCCATCCACCTTAAACTCTGCTTGTTATCTTGCTAACTTGCTAATTTACTTTCACATATTGCAGGCTGTCATTCGGATTCGCTTCCCAGATGGATATATTGTAGAAGCAAAATTTCATCCAACAGAGACTGTTGCAAGTCTTATGGAATTTGTCAAGAAAATCATTGCTCAACCGGACGTTCCTTTTTATATTTGTGAGTACCTCTTTACATTTGAGGCACACACAGTTTGCTCTATGCAGGACGGGTCATTCGGTATTAAGATTCTATTACTAGCCCTCTTTTCGAGTGCAATCTGTTGTAGCTATTTGCTACTTGTGTTTCTTGATTTTATTGGCCATGATCTTTTGAGTAGTTCTGATTTCAGAGCTGTCACATAGACGTGGGTGTGGTATGGAAGGTACAGCAGGACAATTTCAAAAACGTGCATATGGTGGCATGGTTGGGTATATGTACACATGTATATAAGTAGTAAGTATGTTTATGAAATAGTACACAGTAGTCATATATATATATATAGAGAGAGAGAGAGAGAAAGAGAGAGAGAGTCAATGCTGCTCTGTGCCGAATAATTGCCGGATGGCTAAAATCTATTTGGGTCTGACCTTAATTCTTATGCCAAACATATTCGCCTGTGTCTGAGTACATATGTCTCATACCTGCCATACTGAACGAGTATCTGGACCTATTTGGCTTACCTGTGTGACTTAGTTTGGTAGAAATGCATTTCTAAATCTGTCTAATGGTGCAGTATATAGGTTTTGACTTGAGAAAGAGACATTAGATATGAAATATGCATGCATGATATGTTTTTGTGTGTTAACCATCTGGTAAATCTGTAAATGAAAAGTCAGTGGAAAGGGTTCTTGACTTGTGATGTTATGATTGTAAGTTCATTATATAAACTGAACTGCTACGATCATATCTGGGGCAAACTTTGGGACCCATAAAATAACAAGACCTATTTAGCTCTGGTTGTTTGGGTGGAAGAGGCCTTAGTTTGTAGGAAACTTTTAATATCAATCCCCAACGCAACAGAAACAAAATAAAAAAGGACCTGGATAGAATGAACAGGAAAAGTTGGCAGGCTTGCGTGCGGATTTTCATATTGTTTCCAACCTGTCGTCCTTGTATTAAAGTTGCAAATGAACCCCATCTGGATTTTCCTCCATGCTGGTGAAGTGGAGACCTCTAGGGACCAGAAAGGGTGATTGGCTGCTTGCATGATTCCCATCAGCAATATGAAGCAAAATAGGCCCTTTAAAAGTATAAAATCCAACCTGACATCTTATTGGACGTGCAACTGGCAAAATGTGGAATTATAGGGTCATAAAGTGTGATCCCATGAATCCAGTTCCTAGTGGGAACTAGAAAGGCCCTTTAAGAGAGAGAGAGAGAGAGTCTCATATCTGTAGAGCTGCAAGCCTGCAAACAGTGCACAGAATTCCATATGCCACTATATTTTGTGACTCCTCCAAGAGCAGTAGTTGAGTGCTAAAATGTGTAAGGCAGCTACGTTTCTTTCTCAATTTTCATGGATGTCCTACTTTTTTACCATGAGATGTGACGTTGCATGAAATCTAGCTGGTCTGTTCTTTTCCTGATAATCTATTTGCCACTTTGAAAAAAAAAAAAATCTCTGTTTCTTTGTTCTGTTTTCAGACCCTCAAGCAAGCTTTCTCCTGTCAGATTAATGAATTAATCTTCTACAGAAAGATTCTGCTTTTGATGTGCTTTCTTTGGATTTTTATTTACTTCCCTTTACCATCCCGTTTTTTCCTTGTCTGTGGTTGGATACGTGGGTTGTCCAAGTTCATTTAGTTCATTACTTTTTTTATTTGTGACCTTCAATTTCTTGGGGCTGTTGTTCCCTTTTCTCTTACCTTTTTTGAAGCTACCAAACCATAGGTTTGGGTGCTGACTGCAGTGACCACATGGCATGGGTGTGTCTGTGTGTGTGTGAGAGAGAGAGAGAGAGCGATGTTCCCTGGGAATAAAGTTCAATATTTTGTGCCTTATGTTACACTAACTGCTTCAGTTCAACAAACTTTAAGTTTGCTGTTGATGCTTCAGTTTTCACTGCTTTGCTATTCTATGCATGGGAGAATTATCATTTATGCCAAGCTCTAAAATTGCCAGTTGCTCAAATTTTTCTTCTTTTCTCCAGCATAAGTTGTAGATAAACTTCTAGAATGCTTCTTTCACTGTGTTGCATTTTTCTTGAGGTTCATGTCTTATGATTTTTTTAATATCCAAAGCTGGCCCCATTTCTGTTTAACTAGATCATTTTTTCCATACCCTTTTGCAGATATAACTCCTCCGAAGCAGCAACTCAAGGACATGGCGAAGGATTTCTTTTCTGTTGGATTTGTTCCTGGTGCTATCGTTTATTTTTCTTATGATCTACCAAAAGGTGAACATTTTTAAGAAATGAATTTGAGAAATTTATGCAGTTTCACTGTGTCAGAATATTCTTTGTGTTGTGTTAGAAAGTTCTACCATGATGGCTTCCAAAACTTCTTTAGTGTCATTTTGGTAATTGCATGAATTAATTAGTGTGATAGAACTGTTGGCACATCATAATTAAAAGTTTCGAAAGTAGAAATTTGGATAGATAAGGTTTGTGAACATAAGGCACATGAACTAGAAGTCACCTTTCTTATTTTCATTTCTCAGCTTTCAAGATGAGTGCTTTTGCCCCTTTAGCTGTTTATTGGTGTGCCCCCTCTTCAGTTTGCAGAAACTGTGGGCTTGGATTATTTGTTCTTTTCAGAAGCACTTCTAAAGGTGACATTTGTCTGGCCCAGGCAAAGCAACACTGTTCGATTTATTTGGTTCATGAAGCCTGGGAGCTCATAACTAGGGTACTCAACCTGTGTCCATAAACCTGTTCTGAATAGTAATTGTTAATTGAGAGGCCTTAGTCTGTCTTTAAGAAAGGCTGCAAACAACTTTTCATTGATTTTGATGTATAAATTATATCATTTACCACAAAACTGTTAACTGTTAAGTCGTCAAGTGGTTTTTCCTGCAACCCGCTATGGAGCTTTCTTTTGTTGTTATTGCCTTTGTACCAGTTAGGTTAACTAATTGATGTCTCATTAAAAGGAAAAAGACTCTGACCGTATGTGTATGCTTGCTAAAATTGCTCAAGTTTTCCAGTTGTCTTTGTTATTTTCCATGAGGCACTTTTCTAGTTTTAAGTTAAGTTTTGCAGTTGATGTTGCTGGTTTTGACGATTGTCGGGCCTCCAATTCGTAGTTGCGTTATCCTGGATGAGTTAGGATCAAATATGGTGGGTCCACGTCCAAATGCCATTACAGGATTGTCCGATGTTTAATAAAGGGGTGGGAGGAAGAGATAAGGGAGAGAAGAAAAGAGCGAGCAAGGAATATTTATTCAGGAAATGATGTAGATCATTTTTATTGCCGACACTAGAAGTTCATCTAACCTTCTATAACAGGTTGCCTTGGAGACTTTGCTTAACTGCTTACTCCTCTTTTCATTCATTCGCAGATGAAGAAGGCAGAGATGCAAGTTCTACACCTTTCCTCCGCAATGACATCATGGCTCTGGCTGGGCTTGGTACAGTTACTCAACAAGCTGAGACTGTCCAGCCCTTAGCAGAGCCAGCGGCAGAAGATATCCCTGTCGAAGGAGTTTCTGGAGCACGGCCTGTCGTCAAGAAACCTGTGAAGCCAAAGTGGTTTAAGATGTGAACAAAATAGAGACATACTCTCTGTTCCTTTATATGTCTTTTATTTGGGCTGCTATTTTCAGGTTGATCTTTGTGGGCTCGTTGTCAGATCATCAATCTATCTCTATTTGGACTACAGCTTGTAAAGAGCATGGTGATCTATTTTATCACTTGTTCATGTTTAATCATCTATATGCGACTTTATGTTTCTCCTAGTCGCGAATCAGCCCAGGAGATCTGAGCCTTCTACAGGTGTTGAACATTCAATTTGGCCTTGGTGGGTTTATCAAGTCAATTATATTCTCAAGAAACAAAAAATTTTCTGAGGTGGAAGAATAAAAGTGTGGCCATTAGGAGTTGCCAAAAAAAATTAAAACAAGGACGCGTAAAGGTGATTCTTTCTCCTGCCTTTCCCTTCTCAGTTACGTATAACTCTGCAAGATGAAGGCCTAAACATTTCATGTATTCTTCCAAAATGCTACTGGGTTCTTTAATCTTTGCAGGCGGGCCGCCCTGTCCGGCCAGGCCAGGCACTTTACCCATGTAAACTGGATCTAGCTACGGTTGAACCTGGGGCTGAGTTTGACATTACCTTTGGGCTTTGGGGGACTGGACGTGTAAAGGGGCTTGGAATGTACGTTCCATCCGTGAAGTGTATCTTGTGTAGATTCATACCGAGTTTTAGCCAAGTCAATGCCCACGATCCATTAGAATGCTTAATGTCGTGCGTAGTCCGCTGTCATAGTTGACTCCTTTGGCACCTTGTGTAAGCAAATATTCACGCACACTTCGAAGGGCTTGAGAACCTTGCAGGGTTTAAGCGTCTTCTGACTTGTTTGGAGTAAATTAACAAATGTTATATATATATATATATATATATATATATATATATATATATATATATATATATATATATATATATATATATAAAAAAAATATATTAATATAAATATATATATATATATATATATATATATATATATATATATATATATATATATATATATATATATATATATGCACACACAGGCACACCATGTCTGCCACTTTTATTTTGCCTTTGCTCCTCTAATTTAAGAATTATACCACAAATTCAACCGTGCATGGCAATGCAAGCTGTCAAAATGTATAGTCTTCAAATAGATATTTTAAGATTAGATGTGTAAAACGCATTTTTATAGAGTTTAAAGGCAATGTTCTCAGTTTCTCAGCTTATAAATTCAATATAGACATAATACTTTGACAATTGTTTGTATGATTGTCATATTTCTCGTGTCACCTTTATCGTTAGATATATGAGACAAACAAACATAATAGGGAGAGGTATATTTTGCAGAAGGTCTGTGTGTGTGTGAGGCCAGTGACGAAATTCAATTAATTTTCATTCTTATTAAAGAACCTTTTAAACAAAATACGAACATGCTATTATTTACTATGGAACTTTCTTTAATTCAAGTTGTTTTTATGAAAATCTTCGGCCTTTTATCATCAAATTTTTTGGTGTTATAAGTGTCATTAATTTTTATGATAAAAAGCACATCTAAACCCAAAAATTAATTGAGTTAATTTATGTTTACCGTCAAATCGTTCTTAAAACTGTATTTATAAAGTGAGACTATATAAAAATTCTTTTGTAATATATTTCTAGGAATCTAATATATATATATATATATATATATATATATATATATATATATATATATATATATATATATATATATATATATATATATATATGTGTGTGTGTGTGTGTGAAACGAAGAGGTTGCATAATTTGTAACAATAGCAGTATCCTTCTTTTCTCATAAAAGCAAAATAAATATATTTTAACTTTCAAAACCTCTAGAAGTGGTACCTGCCAAAACATTTATACTTGCCAAAACATATATATGTGTTTGTATGTATGTTTGTTGGATTTAGAAATAATATTGATACTTGCATCGCGTTTCGTAAAACAAAAAACATGGTATTTCTAAATCATGTATTACGAGAGTATGTGTTCCAAAAACATAATGTTTTTCTTATTGAATGCCCTTTTATTGTACTTTTTTCCAGTACAAAGCTACCCAAACTTGGCATTTCTAGTTGGATCATGGACTAAGTGCACTATTTTAAAATTTGGCTAACTGTTATTCGATCACTCATAGCATTAGAGCAAGTACCGGGCAGGGGGCTGAACATGCTCGTTAAAGATGTGTTGTTAAAATCGATGATCTAAAAACAATAGGCATTTGTTCTAAAACATATGCTGCAAAAATTTATAATAATTGTTTCTAAATTTAATGATTAAATTCTAAAAATAATTTGATTGTGTTTTGTGGAAAAAGGACCTTGACAATTTTTGAAACATGCTTTGTAAAGACACGTATTTGTCTTTTTTCATGACCCACATATTGAGATTTGAGAAGAATGGGGCCACACAATTTTATGCACATGAACCGAGAGACAGTATCCAAATTATACATTTTTGATATATACTTAGTTTATACTTAAACTTTTCATAGGACAATATAACAGGTATTGTTATTTGATTTCTTAGTGTTATACGTAAAATAAACTTATATAGCTTAAAACTGCCCATTAACATTATTAATTCTTAATGTATAAAACGATAATTAGTAATAAATTCTTTTCTGTTTTTCAAAATTCACTTATTGACACTTATTTTAATTCTAACATTGCACTGCTTCCTTTGTCTTATCACTTACTTTAATATAAATATTTTCAAAGCATCCATCTCTTTCTCTTGTTGTGCTCTTTTTGGGGATTGATATATGTGCCTAATTACAAAATATAGTAATAAAAAAGATAGCAAGAATGATCCGATCTGAGCCGGGCCATCTTATCACAAACCCCCCATGACACCTGTTCTACAATTAACATACTGATCTTATGCTACGATGGTACCAGGAAATAGGCTAACTAGGAAAATGAATTTTTTTGTGAATAACATGTTAGCTTTTTACTTTCTCGAAGAGGACTTGGGATCACCCTGCTACAGAAGCTGAGACCTGCTAATGCGTTCCTCTGATGGCCTTTCTCGTGTCTCTGTGAACCTAGCCGTATGGCCTACCTGCCCTTCGTAAGTTGCTCGCTATTGACTCACCAGCCGCCTTTTTCCTCAACCAGTTCTTAGCAGGGAGAAGATCTCTTGGGTCTTTATGCGCTTTTGCCTGAGCTACGCAAATGAATAAAGGGATTTGCGTTGAGAGGCGCGCTCCCCATGTTCGTGTTTTGGAGTTTTTGCGAGAAGGAATGTTCCGGAGATCAATCTTCTTCTTTCTTTTTCTTCTGCTTCACAAATCTGTTGGGGATGAGCAGCCTTTTCTTTCCCACCATCAACACCAGGTATCTTTTTCGTTTGTTTCTTGATAGACTGCGTATGTCGTTGACCTTATTCGGTTGGGGAATTTTCGGTAATCTTCAGTTGGTTGCTTGCTTCGATGTATGCCCTGAAATATGAGGGACACCCAGGAAGAAAAACTGGGTTTACCTGTCCGACGGAAGGTTTTCTAGTGGTTTTTCTTTTTTTTTTTTTTTAAATGCTCTGATGAATTGAGGCTTTGAGGCAACACTTGTGTTGGTTGATTGTGCTTATGCTTGTTGTCTTGAATCTTGAGAATTTCATGTGTTTAGGGAAGACGAAGAGAGAGAATCAATGTTTGATTTATTTTTGTGCAATTAGTGTGAGAAAGATAGCATCTATGGAAGTGGAAAACTCTTTGCATCCGTCAAATTCTTTTAACTCTTCCAGTAGTTCTGCTCTGCAGGAATACTCTGTTTTATAGGAATACGTTGTACTAAGCTTTAGTTGGTTCCGTTAGCGTAGTAGCTTCGTTTGATTTTTCTTTCTTTATTATGCAACTCAATTTATGTCGTCTTATGTTTAATATCATCTATCGTTCTCATGCTGTACTAATTTTGTCCGATATCTTTCAGGTGATTGAAGCTAACACTGTGAGGTATGATGGCTAACCAGTCTCCCCAGGGTTATTGGTTCCCTGCATGATAGTTTAACACATTTATTAAGTACTTACTACCGTTTATTTAGCATTTGATATGTTAAAATTTGTGTAACAGGTCGCTTAAGGAAGAGAATGCGCAGCACCATGAAGTGCATTGCTCTAGAGAAAGGAGCAGGGTTGCACGAGACATAATTGAGCAGGTATTATCCTGTTACAAAACATAGTTTTAGAGCTGGTTTTGAATAGTGATCCACTGGAACTTTGTCGTAATTGATTATCCTCATCATTCTTTCGTTTGCATTGTCCAGTATTTGATGCCCTTTGTGGAGCAAGAGAAATATCTTCTATCAACTAATTGCAGGCTTCATCCTGATAATGACATGTTTAGAGAGCAGGAGCAGCACAAGGTGCATATTGATATCAATGAGTGGCGCTGTGGCTTCTGTAAGAAGAGATTTCTTACAGAAGCATATCTAGATAAGCACTTTGATAACAGACACTCCAACCTTCTGAATGATGTATGTCTCTTACTTTATTATAGTATGTTTCTTATGCCGTTTCTTGTTTTTCTGGATAAACAACAAAAATACTAGCTGATGGAGGCAAAACCTTTTCTTTCTCGAGTTGTGATTGGTATATAAGTTTTTACTTTTCAAGACTATGTTTATGTCACTTTTAGAGGCTAATTTGGGGTATTATCTATAATCTTTCTGATGGGAGGTAGGTTTTGGTAGTGATTCAAGGTTGCAAAAATGGTGCATCCACAACTTGATTGTTAATTTGTTATTTCTTGAATTTATATTTGAATAGCTTCATTTTTATTTTCCCTTTTTTGCTTACTTCTGGTTCTTCTTAATTTTGTGTCCTTTTCCAACATAACTTCCTTCTTGAAGTTATAGGTTGAAGTTAGTATTTTGGACGAAAAATTATGTTTTCACTCCAAATTAAAATTATTGACAGAAAGAATTGCAGAAGAGTCATTTTCCCTACCATCTGAAAATGTCATAGGGGGTTATCCATTGTGCGTTACTAAAATCTGTTTTTTGCACGCTGACACGAGTTTTAGTATCCAATAGCTTACGTGAGTGTCGGACACTGAGAGAGGAAGATGTTACTTACACATGGAGCGTTGGAGGTGTAAGGAAGCTCAGTGGAAGGGAGGTTGCACTTGGGGAGATGGCTGTTGGAGGAGAATGCTGCAGATATTTGCCAGAAAATCGGAGAAAGTTGGCAGCATTGGAGAAGTGGAACAGACTGCAGGGGAAGAGGGGTTTGATAAAAAAAACCCTTTTCAATTGAAACCTATCTCCTGACACAGTCAATTTTTTTTAGTAGGACACTTTCGTCGTCGATGTGACCTGATTGCGCCCGACTCACTGTGGATGCATGTGAGGAGCATGACAAAGAAAGGCGACGTTGGTTCGGTGCCGCTGACTGCACTAAACACACGTTGACCACGTCCAGTTCTACGATACAGCTGCGTTCACACCCACATCCACTAACCGCATCAGATGCACGTTGACTGTGTCCAATACATTGTTAGAGCTGCACATGCACTTGCACCTATGCCAACATTGTGTCAACATGAGTGTGGCTGCTATTTTAAGAGTCGCTGTGACATAGCTAGAAATTTTAAGCCTTCCAAAATTGTTGTCAAAATTTTCAAACGATGGAAAACCATTCAAGGTTTTTGAGGGTGTTCTGTTAATTTAATACGACAAAGCAAGAGCACCTTTGGCCAAAAGTTCTTTGGGTCTTCTCTTGAAATAAGTAAAGTTCTTGTGCTGTCTATTATATGTTTATGTTTTCTTTCTGCAAGCCAATTTTATTAGGGGAATACTACACATGCTCGGTGTTGTCATGTTTCATTATGTTTTAAATTCATTCGAAAGATATTCCTCAAGTAGGTTCTTAAAATCCAAATGGTGGACTTAATTGTATTTTAACGATATTGTGAAGTATTTTACAGGTAAAAAAATATTTCAAATTTTAGTTTGAGAAAATAAATCCAAAAGTGAAATCAACAATGAATATCACATGATAAGAATTAGGTACTATGAGAGGAAGGCTGAAAATTGGAATGAGCAAGTTCAAAAGGCTTTCTGATGCAAAAGTTTCCATTAGAAAAAATAAATTTTTCATTTTCTCCATAATGCAATGACTACATTCAAGATTGTCTTTACAATGTTCTTTCAAGAAAAGGATATAAGAAGATTCCCAAATGTTAGAGTAACCAAATCTTTGATGTCAAAGATGCAAATAATTTCTTTTGGCAGCATTTGAAAAAGTCATTGATAGGTCCTAAATATCCATGAAGTAATGATCTCTCTTAGAGCCTTCTCCAATTAGCTCCCTGGATTGATGATTCTGTATGACACAATTCATGGATGAGAAACTGATATTTCATTCGATGGTTGGCTATTAAAGAAGCTAATCAAAGATTTAAGTTTAATTTTGGGATATACCTAATATGTGAACGTTAAAAAGAGTTTTAAGTTTTTAGATTACTTTACAAAGTTTCTAATATTTTTAACTTTATGGGGTGCTCATTAAAACCAAGAGCAAGTTCAGACAAATGATTGATTGAAGCATTTGGTGAAAATTTCTCCATTTGCGGTGTAAGAAACAATCTTCTCAAATCCAAAAGCCAAAGTATACATTTCTGAAGGAGACAAAGTAGAAGAACAACTCAAAATGGATGGCTTGCTTTCAGTGAGTGGCTGAAGATCCTCCATAAGCTGAGCCAAGGGCTTTGATCCAATTATAGTTGAGTTGATCCTTTATGAGTTGATTTTGCCACAATTTTCTTGAGTTTGAAGTTTCTTTTATCTTAAGCTCTGAAACACCTTGGCTTGATATGACCCGCTTCTTCACATACGTAACAAGTTATTTTTTTGGATAATCATAATTTTGCATGGAGTGAGGCAGGCTATGAGCTTTATAATTCGGTCTAGGTTTTGTAGCTATAAGTATAACAATACTATCAAATTTTAGTCGTTGTGTTAGATCTCTTTTCTTCCATAATTAGTTTAGCAATAGCTTCTTAGATGGTAGGGGCACTCTCTATGAGGTAAATATGTGTTACTTCAGCAAATTCAGGCTTAAGCTCAATAACATATTTATCAAACTTTTCTTCGTTCAATTGTTAATGATGAAGGACCACATATCTGCATCGTGCCACTTGGGTTTGTAAAGAGCAATCCCGCCCCAAAGTTAAGAGCGCCGAGACAATCTCTTACTGATGTATCTTCTTGTTGCATGTTCATAATACATTCTTCAAGATTAACACTTTTCACATTTGTCATGTTGTGAACCTCTTTGAGTACCCATTTAAATTTGCCAAAATTACACTAATATTTATACCAACTCCACTGAAAAATTGACACAACTTTATGGTGGTCTATTTCCAAGTATTCCATTTATTCTGATGATTGATTATGGCTTTATCTCTGTCATTACCGTCAAATGGGTTGCTTTTCCATCAACTTCTTTGGTAGCACAAGCTTGGGCTCATTTTATCTCTGATGAGCTTTTCTACAACTGGGATGTTCCATGTGAGAGGCCAATGCAACATAATTGTCAGTAGTAAGTTTGGGAAAAACATGGTACCAATCTATTGATCTCCCATAATGAAACAATCAGCAAACTTGTACGAATATTTAGATAGAGCCTTTGTGACCAAAGAAGACACCCCTTTAAGCATGAAGAAGAACTTCCTTCGTTGAACATCCTGCCTTTGGGCAGCCACAACTTGTCATGCAAACCACAACCTTTGCTCTGGGCAATATGTATTTATACATATATGTTCAGCATGTAAGGAATAGGCTTAGGGCAATAGGGAAAACATTTTTTTATTTTTTTAAATTGCAAAAGCCCGGACTTTTAAAACTTCTAATGAAATTTTTCATGATGCTATCACATTGTTCAGACATTAAAATCTCCAATAATTGTCACTACCTTTAAAGTCCTCCAATGTCTCATTTTAGTGGCTTGGTATTTAAAAATATCACTCTGCTTCAGATGCCATAGAAAATGTGCTGATTTTATAGATTTGGCTTTGCTGCTTTAACGTTTAACTTTGTGATAATTAAGCTTCTGTTTGTTTTCTGTTAAATACAATTATTATAGTGTATTGAAAATGATTGCTGTTCAAAATTCAGAGCCAAGGTCATTGCGTGGCAGATTTATGTGGGGCATTACACTGTGACATGATGAGCAACTCCAAGCTTCAGAAGACTAAATGTAATCCTGCTGCTGCTGCAAAAAACCGCCATCTTTGTGAGGTTTTTAGCTACACTTTCGCATTTCTGGAACCAGTATGACTATGCGCTTAGCATTTTTTCTTTATTGCAGAGTCTAGCAAATGATTGTTTTCCTATAAGTGGGGGCCGCTCAGCCAGTCGGCTTCATGGTATTTTAGTTACCTGCCACTATTAGTTTTGAAACACCATTTCACTTTGGACTAAAAAACCAACTACCTACAGAATTTTTTCTGCGGCAATTCTGTGATGCTCACGCATGCAATGGGAAGCACAAACCTTTCTCTAGAGGAAGCCGGGTAATAGCTTCCTGATAATTTGATATGTTTCTTTTATAACTGATGTTTGATGGAAGCATTGTATTTCAAGTTTGACTTATTAGCTGTGGAAGGTTGAATGGCTCTTTTTTGCATTTGCAGAAGCGAACGAGTGTTTTCTATTTGGCCATTTGTATATTGATTTTGATACTGCTACCACTGTTCTACATCATCGCGTATCTATACCAAAGGTACTAACTTTATTGCAGTATCTATTAATGTACATGTCTTCATCCGTTAATCTGCTCATTATATGGCAGAGAGATGCGGACACGTGTCCAAGATTTAAAGCGTGTATCTCAAATAGGGCGGAAGACTAAACCCTCTTAATTGGTAATCTCTCTCTCTCTCTCTCTCTCTCCTGCCCCCCATCTTCCCTCTCCCTTTCCCCCCACCCCTTGTCCCCCCTTCTTCTGTCCTCCTCATCACCACCACACACATGCGCACAAACACTTGTGAGGACATGCTTTTATACAATACTTGGTACCTTCATTCTCCATGTGTTTGCAATCTTAGTGTGTGGTACTCTTTTGAGGAGCTTGTGACGTTTGGTTTGTAAATTGTAACTGTGCACGTGTAATGTGTTTGGACAGGTTTGTAAATTGTAACTGTGCACGTGTAATGTGTTTGGACAGTGTTGAGAGGGTTTGTTAATGGTGGACTTTCATATTACAAGCTGAACCAGACCAACTCATTCCACTTGTGCTGCTGCCACATTGAAGGATCTTGGAATTGATGTGAATGCTGATTTTGTTGGTGGCTTATCTGCTTAGTGTAGCATCACATGTAGATGCAAATGTGGGCATTGGTTCAGTTTGACAGCGTTAATGAATAGAAAATTATTCTTTGAGGCTTCTTGCTGTAAATTTGTGTTTTTCCAACTGCCTTTGCTGTTTCCAATTTTGTAATGGCATCCATGTTCGTTACATCAATTGTATCATCATCATCCTCATCGTGTCATCAGAACCATCTTTTATCATTTCCTTTCAGGTTCGTGCTTTATCATCCACAACAGTGTCTTCCTCCTTATAATAATGATTCTCGGTATATGATCCACAGCCACCAGCATATCCCTGTCAATGAACACGTGCTTGGTGTGGCTGACTGGTTATTTATAGATTGTTTTCTTACATCTTCAATACTGTCAGTTGATCCTTGAAAATATGTGCGATACCATTTGCACCTAGTCGATTGGGTTTTTCAGCAATCATTCCTGCAGAGCGTTTGTCATTTTTCAATGCCATGATTCCCGACTTGAATGGCCCTTTTTCTTCTGAAAAGAAAAGATTTAAGTCCTCTTTTGGTGGGGGATTTAAAAGCGTATTTGCTTTGTGCTTGGATGATTTATCAAGTGATTATTACAAAAAATCGTGTGTAGATCGAATCTGTATAACCAAACTTTTTAAGAGAAATGGAACCGGTAACTTTACGTTTCCTACTGTTCTTTGCATATTTGTGTTTTATATGGTTGGATTACTTGTTCGTTATCAGTAAGATCCTTTGTTGACATTGTGGTATGGTAATGGTTGGTACCTGCTCATGCAGTCATGTGACCAACCATCATAACCACTGTTCTGGTTCTGCACATTCTCAACATCGTAACTAGCAAGAGAGAGAGAGAGAGAGCATAACGAAGAGAATGGTAGTCTTGCATGAAAGATAGAGATGATATCTGGTTTCTTCGTTGGAAGCGTTGTCTCTTTGTGCCATTGGCGCCGAGACGAAAAAGAGTTGCATTCGAATTCGAATTTACGTACATTCATTTTGGAAAGCGATTTGAGGTAACTTCCAAATATTTATATCATTTGTTTATTGTTCCATATTTAATGGCAGAGATAGTGTTAGCTCAAGATGTCGGGTCATGTCATGTGGGGCCAAAACTCTGTGTCCTGCAAGTCTATCGGCTATCGCCAGTGAGTTTTTTGTTCCTTCTTTTTTCCCCATTCATTTTTGTCTTGTGCACATTCACATTCATTGTGTGTTTTGGACCTTGGGTTTGGATTTTGTGAAAGTGTTTGTATTTGGTTAAAGTTTTTATTGGATTCTAATTTGTACCGGTCGCTGTTTTAGAATTTTTATAATCCAAATGTAGAATTCGTTGGTCCAAAGTTGGTTTGAGATCTAAATCTGGTTTGATGACTTAGATCTGATTACAGTCTAGATCCATCCTTGAACCAGATCTACTTTGCTTGTCCAGATGTATTCTGGATTTAGATTTATTCATCAGAATCTACATGGGATCCAGAAACATTCATGATGATTCAAATCTTCTTGTGATGCAGATTCATTTTATTGGTCTACAACCCATTTCAGACTTCGATCCATAATGGGATCCAGCCCATTTAGTGAGATCTAAATGAGAAAACTGCATCCGTTTGGTAATTTAAAATTGTTATTTTGGATTCAAACTTCCACGAGATAGTTAGATGAAAAATAGGCTTTGAAACCAAATCTAATTTAATGAATGCGATTATGTCATTAAATGTTTATACTTCCTTTTTTTGTTAAGATTTTGAAGAGAATTGATGATTCAGACAATCATGACAAGAATATTGGTTTGGATGATATTTCAAGTGACAATGTTATAGGGATATTCTACCATATAGTTTGTATGGCTGAGTCTTCTGACCAAAAGAATTGTATACTATTATGGACTTTCACAAATTGGAAACGGCGCATTTTGATTATTTAACAAAATTAAAAGATGAATTAGTAAAAAGATCACAACCAAACTAATTAGGATATGCCTCAAGGGGCGTAGTAGAGCAACTGATAAGGGCAGTCCACATTCAAGAGGTTCGAGGTTCAAATCCAGTAGTGGCTATTGTATTTTGATGTGTATTAAGTGTGACACTGGAATTGAAAGGTGTACTGTAGGCCCACTCAGACCCCTAAACAAGCTAGAACCTTTGAGGTTCAACAAATTTGCGTGTGTGTCATTCAAAAATGATGGATAAATGATGCACCAAATTCTATTTCGGTTTTCAACTTCTTAATGGTAGTTCCTGGCTCTTAGTTTGGTAGAAGAAATAGTGACAAAGATCTAATAGTTAGGAAACTTCATAACTATACTGACCTCCTAAGCTTTCCTTCAGCCCCCCTATACATAAATGCACCAAATTAGGCCGAACATCGCCATCAAAGTGTACCATGGGACTGACATGAACAGTCCGTCTGAGGAACGAGAAGCCAAGGCTCGCAGCCATTGTTTTATTTATGAGGACAGGTGACTGAATAAGGCAGGCAACAACCTGCTTATTTGGCGATTGTTGGACCGCAAGTAGATTCTTTCATCTGCCAAAGAACATGTTTCATAGATCTAATGCCTTTTATTTCAGTTTTTTTCTTCCAACTATTTAATGCAATTATAGAAATTGTTGAATAAAATGCATTATTAGAGTTTGCATTGGACATTGTTTATCATCAAAATGAATGACAGAGCCTCCAGATCGCTTGTTAATTAATTGGCCAAATTGCATGATCTGATCAATGATTGAACCCACCCCTTAATCTCCTTCCTTTTCCTTTCGTTACGCAAGTTGATCTAAACAGTCAAGAAAGTTATTACCTCAGACATGATATATATATATATATATATATATATATATATATATATATATATATATATATATATATGTGTGTGTGTGTGTGTGTGTGTGTGTGTGTGTGTGTGTGTGTGATTGTTTAATGTTTAACATAAAACTCTCAAAGTTATATTTTATTCCTCCAAAGTTCTGATTTGCTTTGGGGACTAGATTGATCTATGGTACGCCCTTCAATTTGATGGTTGTGTTTAGTACCTTTTGCAGCCCAATAAAATAATGTAGCAGAATGTGACAATGACGACATGATTTGAACCTCAAACTCTTTGAATGTGAATTGTTTTGCTGCCCAGATACTAATTTCCGAAAGATTTTCAGTATGAAATGAAAACTAATATTTACAACATTATAAAAAAAAAAGGTCTCTTTTAGAAGATTTTGGGTAGGAAGAACATTGTGTCATTCAAACACTTATTCCTAGGACTCGTGCTTTAGGAACGCATTTCCCTTATTTCAAAAAGTACAGGATGATGTTTTCTAGCATTTGATTGTTGAAGCCAAAAATAAATATCCACGATCACATGATGTTCTTTGCAACAAAAAACATGATATTTTGAGATCAGGTATTTTAAAAATGTATGTTACAAAAACATAATGTCATTTTTATCAAATATATTCTTAAAAAAGAAGTTTGTTTTTTTCTTTTTTCTTTTTACCAGGAACGCCGAAATCTCAATTTTAAAATTTCAAATGCAATTGAACAATTATAATGTGCATGCAAGATTAGTTTACACTAATAAACTTTGTTCCAAAGGAAGCCATTATAAGGGAACACAATTTAAATCCAACCGCCCACAAGTGGACACTGTCGAGCCAACCTCCAAACCGGGTCGGAGTGGAGATGAAAAGTCCGACCCGTTCGGCGAAAAAATTTCAAAGATGTACGAAGCACCCGAATGAATGAGAATATAACTGAAAGCGGGATCATGTTCCAAATATTTCTTTTCGACCCCTTAATTTCAGAAATTGTTTCGCAAAAAACCACCCATTTCGTGTTAACGATGGGTAATGATACGTGAAAGTTATACAAAGGTCCCATTTCTTTAGTTCTACATTATATCAATGGCGATGGCTTACACGATGCCCATGTTCTACCATTTCAGGAAAGAGTCTTTTTTGTTTTTGGAAAAACAAAATCCGTTTTAAAGTTCATACTTGCAAAAAATAAATAATTTTTTCTCCATAAAAAACAATTTGGTCATTTTCCACTTGGACAACTCATTTTAGTTAGGAGCTTTGAATATAATTTCATTCTAAATAAGCAAGAGGATTAGAACCTATTGTAAAGAGCTCGAATGTTTCTTCAACAATTTCTAATATTTAACGAACATTTGAAACCAGATGAAGTTCTAACAAGAGAAAAAAGAACTTTAAGGCTAAGCTAACCTACTCCATTGCAAATGCTATCGAAAAAACATTCAAATAAGATTTGAAATCAGGACAATAAAAGTTTGAGAAAACCTTCAAATAAGATTTGGTAGATTAGTAACTCTATCAAATACTCTAGTTAAGGCTGAGGGAGAAAAGGAGCATTTGAAAAAAAAAACATTACGGGTTTTAGCATGAATTTTCAAAAGGCGTTTTTGTCATATGCTTTTTTTGTTGGCATGTTTTTGCAATTCTTTCTTCAACGAAAAAGAATACCTCCGACCCCTCGGGACAAATTTCAAACGACGGTCGGAGCAGTGGAAAAACGAGATCTCAGAAGGTTTTTTTTTTTTTTTTTTTCTCTCTCTCTCCCTCCCCCACAGATCCGAAGAAGAAAGGAGGAGGAGGAAGAAAAGTTGGAGGGAATTGGAGGCTTTCGAGGGATTTTGGGGGAGACATTGATGACGATGGATAGGGAGAAGGAGAGGGAGGTCGAATTGGAGAGCGCCATGTACACCAATTGCCTCTTGCTGGGGCTTGACCCTTCCGTACTGGGAATGAGCAATGGCATGCCGAAGACGGGCCTCTTCCGCCATTCCAACCCCAGGATGGGCGAGACCCTCCTCCATTTCATTCTCTCCGCCCTCCGCGGCCCTGCCCAGGCGGCCAAGGTGAGAATCCTTCGCATGTTCTCCGCGAATTTCTTATCTATCGTCTTAATTTGAATGAACGGCTGTCTTGTTCCTTTTCTTTCTAGGATTTTGACAAGGTCTGGCCGATCTTCGACGCGACTCAGTCTAGGGATTTTCGGAAGGTGGGCGAGCATTTCTCGGCTTGGCTTTTGTGCTTAGTTCATTTGCAGTTTTCTTTTCCTTTTGGGGTGTTTGATGGTTCTGGGAGATTCGAGTAACGTGGTTCACTCCTTTCTGTTCTTAGTTTCAATTTTTTCCTTGTTGCTTGATTATTGGTGACATGGTGGATTTTAGCATTGTTGAGTAATCAGCGGGAATTAATGCTTCTTAGCTGCTGTTTTGGAGCAAACGTTTAAATTGCAATCTTTATATTTTTTCTTGTTCCTTCGAAATTTCTAAGCTCTCATACAGTTTGCAGCAGTGGAAAGAGTAGATTCCACATCAGAGTTGGGGGATTTTCAGGGAGAGGGATTGCTTTTCGGATCCATTTAAGTTCAAATTAAATATTTTAGCTTTTCCTGTACTTTTAGGATATATGTGATTCCCATACCAACTTAGTGAAAATTTGTAGTTTATGTTTTAACGTATAGTGTTGTTGAATTTTACTAATGTTTATAAACTCCTGTGATCGGATACCATTACTCTTTCGTCCAAGTCTCTTTCTTTGTTTTTTGGATTATTGATATAAATTTTTGGTTACCGTTATTCTCCAGCTCATTATTATGTTTTGAATCCTGAATTGGAGCTTGTGATTCCAAGAATCCAGAAAGACCAACTATAATTTTTTTGTTTTTCAATGCTGTTGGCCATCAAACATCGTTCCATTTTTATGGATACTCTTTAACAAGTTGCATCTCTCTGTTCTTTCTCGTTTATATTTTCCACTGGAAGATAGTAACTTCTAACAAAAATTTTAGTTTCTTTTGAGTTTCCTAGCTTGCCATGCTCCTTGTTGGCAAGACCGCCACTAAGTGTTGAGAATGGCATCTTCACAGCTGCACTGGCTCTGTTGTTTGGTTCACATAGTCTCGTTAGCTTGTAGCTCTGTTTAGCTTCACACTGCCCACTGTTTGTGAAATTCTCAATTTTTTTCTGACACTTGAATTTCTTTTGGGTGCTCAGATTGTACAGGGAATCATAAACGAGCTTGAATCTCAAGGAGCACTTCCGAGAAGCAATTCACGTGTTTCATCACTTGCTACTTGTTGTGGACAAAGGTATTTTTCATTCCCTTTTGCCTTTCAGTATAACACCGAAGAAAGAAAATAACCATTATTGGAGTTACAAAGATGAAAGGGAACACAGTGACAGATCTTGAATTGGTACTTTTTTCGTATAACTCTTTTTTATGGAAAATTGACTTGCACTGATTTTCTTTAAAAGTTGCATTGGTGCATGATTTCTTGGACTGTTGTGAACGTGCAATCACAGGTGATTTAAACTGCTATTGTTTGTACATTTAGCGTGGTGGGATAGGGATGCCATGTCCACGTGTTCTGTTATTGGGTTATATTTGAACTAATTTTACTATTGTATGACTCATGGTCACATAAAGTAGCAGCTGGGCTTGCATTATTGAGGAAATTATGGAATGAGTTGACTCAGCTGCTCTTTGTCTTACATATCTCAAATTTGAGTGCATGTGCAATAAGCCAATAACAGAATAATCTAGATGTCATAAATGTAAGACTGGGAGAAAGATGATTTGATTGACTCATTAATGTCTTTAGACTCCCATACACTCAACCAGCCTTGAGAATGATGCATCATTTTTTTAGATTTTACTTTTTATGACAAAGGGATCCACCCGTTTCTCATTTTTGTCGATTCTTGGAAATTACAAGAATCTCCTCCAAGTGCCTTTCCTTTTACACTAAAAAAATCTATCTCCACACTGATTGGCCTTTGTGGCATTGTCACAAATTTTGTTTTCGGGTATAAAACAGCGATGCTTTTCTCAGGTGTAATACAACAAAGTTGGAAATCTCATGAAAATCTTGGCAAGTTTTTAAAAAGTTAAAAAACTAAAACTAAAATGTGAAAATAAAAATATGGTAATTAAAAAATGGAAAAAGTGAGAAAACATGAAAAATCAAAGAAATGAAAAAACATGAATAAAACCCAGAAAAATGTGAATAATACACGTTTTTCTTATTTTTTTGTTTGGGCTTTTTTTTGAAGTGTTTTTTTCCTTTTTTCAGCTGACTTGTTTTTAACCTTTTTTTTTAATAGAACGTGTTTTCTGTGACAATCCTTATATGTTTGTGGCAAGGGAACACACCAAGTACATGCCAATTAAAATATGTCAACATAATTGTATGAAAATTTTGGAATTTGAATGCTTTGTCACATACTTAACACTATAGACATTAGTGATGGTCTATTTGCTAACAACAAATACTTGATTCTTTCTTTCTTCATGCAAACATATGAGAATATTTGTTAAACTTCTAGCTCTAGGCTGTTGAATTTAACCCTTTGCAAAAATCTGTGTATGCATGTAACAAGCAATCTAGCTGTTGATTCTTACATAACCAATCAAATAGATCACATCCCTGTTGTTTTCTTTGAAAATGATGGACAAAATTACTGTAAATCTTGACGGACATAATTTACTGATGTTCATGTTACATGCATTTATTCTGCTTAATTTTATCTGTGGTAACCTCACCTTTAACTAACATTTGCTGCATTGAGCATTAACGTCTGCACATTGGAATAGAAATACTGAGGTTCTTGTGCCAAAAAATGTTTCAGTAATTATTCTCCTTTGGCCATTTCCAGATTTGTTGAACTTTTGTGGCAGCTGTCTGTACATGCCTTAAGAGAGGTTCATAAAAGAGCATTTGCGGCTGATGTTGCTGCTGATCCGCTGCCGGAATCATTGACAGACATCTCTTATTTGCATGCAGCTGCCTTGCTTCCTGTCACAAAGGTAATTTTGTCAATTTCCCAGTGTCCCCAAGCTCAGGAAATTCTTACACTGACCTCAACTTGTAGTTATTGAGTTGTCATCTCCAATCTATGGATTCTTATATGTAAAGTTAAACAACAGAAATTTGAATTTTCAGACATATTTTATGTCTGATGGATGTTCATACCTTTCTTTGTGCCTACAAAATGGTCACAGCATATGGACCTATTTCCATAAGAATCTGCAATATTGCACCATAAAGTTATCAGTTCATTTTCATTTTTCCTTCAAGAATAAATGCAATGTTTTGTTGATGGTAATTCCTTAACTAGAAACACATATTGGCAGGCGAGGATTGCTCTTGAAAGAAGGAAGTTTTTGAAGACTGCAGATGTTGCTGTGCGTAGGCAAGCTACATGGTCAAGTTTAGCTCATGATATGACTGCTGAGTTCCGTAGTCTTTGTGCTGAGGAGGTAAAGGATATGCTTCTTAAATGCTTTATCATCCTTATGCTCTAGCTAAATTTGAGAGAGAAAATAGTTATTTCTCTCTTTGTATAAGTGAAATAAGCTTTTACTTTTCTTCTTTTTAGGCTTATTTGCAACAAGAATTAGAAAAGTTACATGATCTAAGGAACAAAGTAAAGTTGGAAGGTGAGCTCTGGGATGGTCGTGTGGCAAGTTCTCTTGATCAGAATTCTCATCTTGTTTCGAAGGCAACTCGGCTCTGGGATTCTTTGTTGTCTCGTAGAAGTGAGTGCTCGAACTATTTCCTAGTTATTGAACTTGTGTATGTTGATGTTTGATCAAGTTTGAAAATGGTTGGATGGGATGGTTGGTACGTTCAAATTTGGCCTATGTCTGGGTGAAGGAAACCCTAATTCCCTTTTGTTATTGAATTTCCTCATTTTTCCTGTGTTTTTCCTTTCATTGTTTGCTTTCTGGTGTTTTTTTCTGCACGGATTAGATTGAGGAACTCTAATCGCTGCGTTAGGGCTGTACTGGTGCCCTACCATTTTGACATGGGTACTGCAACATTTTAGCAGTACCCAAATGACATGGCTACCAAACTTTTGAAACCATGTATGTGGCATAATGCTTTCTTTAGCTTGCACACTTTATTACACTTCCCATGAACTTAAAACCCTAGAGATTGTATATCTACTGTGTTAAATAAGTCACCATATAGGAACTTACAATTTTGTTAGGATTGCAGAATATTTCTTGGAAGTTGGAAGTATAAAAATAGAGCTGGTTATGGATCATTTTTCCTGCTGAGATACAACAATGTTAGTGCTCCCAATAGAGACACTACTATTTGTTAATTACATAAGTATATCGTTATTCAATTAAATTTCACTTCTGTGGTAAAGTTCATATGTCACCAGAAACACACCTAGCATAATTCGGAACTGATATCTGATTGAGCTTATTTCTTCGCTTCCAAAGCAGCGAGGTGATGTTGATGAGATCCTATAGAAGATAGAAGCTTCTGGCAAACATGACTTGGATCCTAATCATTTGGCAAAACTATGCTTTTGGCCTCATGTAGCAAAATTACTTGATGTTCTTTTTACCCTAATCGCATTTCTTTAGCACAGTTAGAATGAGTTCTCTTACATGGTTCTGTTATTTTTATGAACAGGTCAGCATGAAGTTCTTGCCTCAGGCCCAATTGAGGACTTAATAGCACATCGTGAGCATCGGTATGTCCATTTCTTCTATTAGGAGAAGACTTCTGCGCTTTTATGTTATTAACTTGTTTCACAACCTCCATTATGTAATCGTGTGGATATAATCTTGTGATTAGGTATCGAATATCTGGATCATCTTTGCTTGCAGCTATGGATCAAAGTTCTCAGCTGGCTCCGGATACTCTGTCCATCCAAGCTGGTGACTTGAAACATGCTGATAAGCAAGAATACCAAGAAGGATCACTTTTAAGTGTAAAAAAAGAAAAACAGAAAAGCAGTTCTGAGCAAATTCATTCCCAAGTAAGTGACGAAGATAATTCACGTGTTGATGATAGAGGTGGTAAGGTTCAGCCAGTTGTGGATGTTGCAGAAGTCTTGAGGTGTTGGACGCATGCATTACAACGGATACATAAACAGGCACTTATCTTGGTATGCATTTTTCCATGTGCTAAAAATGTATGACTATATAACCACCATTTCTTGTCTCTGTATGTACTATTTACACGACACTTGTTTCATTAAGAAATTGTTTATAAGTTTTACTCTGTAGTCATGCCATTCATAATAGTTGCAGAGCCAGAGATTTAAGGTAGAACCGTAGAGGTGCAATAGGAATGTGAAAGGCATAGTTCACATGAAAGTGGACAACTGGCGGTGGTGATGGACGTGCAATGCTGCGAAATCAGTTTTTTTTTTTGGTTGCGGGGTAGGGGGAAGAGAGAGAGAGCAAGAAGAAGAAGATGATGATGAAAGAAATGGCCTTCCTCAAAAGAAAAAAGGAGAAAGTTAAAACTGCTTGAGGGTTTTCTGCTTCAAGAATTTTAAAGGGCACTTTCACCGCATTGAACCAAATTCAGGTGGCTCTCCATGTGATTTATGTTGCCGCTTAAATGGATTTTGACAAGTCAGCTTGGGCAAGTGCCCACCCTCGCTTAAATATGGCTCTGCCACTGCATCCACATTGGTTTCATCAACTTACCATGTTCTCCTATGCGAATGAGCTAACTTATAACTGTGCCTACTATTCCACGTTCTGTGCTTGAGCTGTCCAATCAGTTGCTTGCTCTTTCATTCTGAAACAATTTTTGGCTACTTTTTTTTGTATAACAGGCTAAGTCCAATGATGGTGAGGGTCCAGAACTTTTACGAGCCACGACTAGTAACAGCAGCAGCAGCCATGCTGAATCTCTTTCTACAACTCTGGCAGAACACCGCCAACACTTGGCCAGTATACAGGTAAATAATTCTTCTCCAATCACCACTGCTTGTAAAAGTGCATTTCAAACAATTATAGCCAGGGGTTTACATAATCAAGAAAAATTTAACCGCTCAGGGGAAAACATTCGCAAATATCTATATAGCCTACATAATTTTAGAAAGACTGTCTGTGACAGCAATGGAAGTCTATCTCTTTAGGGATCCACTAGTAGGAAGCAACAGATAGCAAATTATTTTGAGATTTGTTAGGAGGTGTTTGCTTGCGTCATTAGTCCATCCTTGGGTAGCCTTTCCAAAATATAATATCCAGGGTGGTGGGTAACTAACGTTGCCAGGTTATCCAAGGTGTGTTTGAAACTTTGAATAGTAAAATAAACTATTTGAAATTTGATTAAAAAAGACAATTGTCCAACATGTTACATTTTTTTTTTCTTTTCAATAGCTCCTGATGTGGATGGAGCTTTTCTTTGCTCCAGTTAACACTTATCTAATAATAGTGGACTTAATATTGGAAGCCAATGTCTCATCCTTTCACGTGGATCTTAATAGAACCTAATTTCTTAATGCTTAATAGGCTAGTTATCCAAATTCAGCACCTTATTAGTTGCTAGACCGGTTGCACCATGCATGATGAGATTCCAAGGGGCTACATGAACTTTCGTTCCTCCAGTTAACATAGATCCAATAATTCCGGACTGGGCCATATCCTGTCATATGGATGTTAAAATAAAATCGAAATCTCATGTCTTGCTATATGAAAATGCATATTTGCAGCTAGTGTGCTGTGTGTCTGTGCATGTGTATGTGTGGGTGTAAAGAATTTGATATCCTTTTGCATCAAAAGGAAAACTTTTAATTACTTTGTTTTCATTATAACTTTAGCAATATTTACGGTATTAAACATAAACCCTCTTTATTTAGCAAATGAACAATGCAGTGTGTTGGTTAGAAGAGAAGGGTCAGACGCAAGGGTCACATACAATTATTTGAGAACCAGGGGAGACTGTTGGAGCATGTGAAATCTTGTACTTATCAATATGGTCTTTGTTGGGAAGTGCATAAAATATCATTTTCTGCCTTTTCAGCCTCCTTAACTCACAGGTTCTTTAAGACTTAAGAGGCATTATAAAGGTGCCCCCTATTTGACAGTGATCAACAAAAGTTGGGCCTGTCGGTGAGGAAGCCAGTAATATCAAAGTGGCTTTTATTCTTATGTTTCATATTCTAGAAAGGCATATGGTACTTAGACATCTTGAAGTACATATCAAGAAATTGGTAGGTAGGAATGTAGTTAACATTAATAGCTGCTAATCACCTTTACTGAAGGTTTTGAACTTGTCTATCTGATAATGTTGAGAAATGGATTACCCATAAGATGCTTAACATATTTTAGAACATCTTTTAGGTGTCTCTTTTTGTTTCCATTTCCTTCAAATAGAGGTTTCACTTCTTTGAAAGTCTAAAGTTGCTTTGCTGATGCAATCTCTGGTTCTGTCTGGAAGATGATATTTTGAATGTTCACGTGGAAGAATTTTGTCATCAATATCCTCTGTTTTAATTCTTGTCAGGAAGTGGCTTACATGCTTGTTTGAAAGATAGTAGAACATTATCCAGATTGTTTTGTAACTTTTGATTGCTTTGTGGGCCTGTGTGGCACTGAACACTTGTCTAGGTATTGTGTCCGCTTGTCTTCACGGTACTTGCTTTAACTGAACTTTGCAAATATTATGTGTCAAAATGAATCATCTCCTCACATGTTATTCATCAAAATGGATTATCTCCTTTTGAGGTGTAGGTGCTTATTAGTCAATTGAAAGCGGCTATCCCATCAATGCAAGACTCTATATCTCAGCTTACAGATGAAGTAAATAGCTTCTCAGCTGTTGCTTTAAGTAAAGATCCTACCTGGCTTGCAACTTCAATTCATCCTCAAAGTGGTGGACGGGCAACAGTATGGTTTTTCTCCAAACTTTTTTGCCGGATAATCTTGTTAATTGATATCTTTGATTTTTTGTTTGTTGAAAAACCTAGTTGCTTAAATGACAGAATTTGGCATCACAGCTATTTAAATATTTGTAATTTGAACAGGAAGACAACATTGTCCAACCAGTTGAGTCAGAAAGAAAATTCCCTCCCCAGCCTGAGCAGTTTTTGAGCAGTCCTGCTCTTAAACTGCCGCACTTGTTTACATTGACCCCAAATTCTTCTGCCAAGAGTGGGATGGCACAAAGGAGACAAATAGTATCTGCTCACCAAACCAACAAGCCTGACGAACTAGCAGAATGCAGTAAAGTAGAGCGGCCATTGGTTGCAAGTCATGAAGACAACTCAGCACGAGGTCTGCTAACTTGATCTCCCAGAACTCTTGTGTTCTAACCTCATCTCTCATTGTGCAGTCTTCACTAATGTCAAGAGACTCAGGGAAAATATTCCTCAAAGAGTTTGGTTTAGCCAGTATTCCAATGAAATTCAATTATTGCAAAATCTATTTTGCCTCATTATTGTAGAGAACTCTTGTTTATTGATTGCTTTGCAGTTAATATTGATGTCAAGTGAGGCTCAGGAAAATATTCTTTAAAATTTTTTGGTTGCTGATTTTCCTATTGAAAATTAATAGTTTATAAAATCTATTTTGTGATGCTATTGCAGAGGACTCTGTTCAGAATTTAAAGCGGTCCATTCGTGCATCTGCTCTTTGTGTTCCACCCAATGGAATGGGCCTTCCAAGAGACAATAAAATTGATACAACTGAACACTACTTTATACCACTTTCAACAGATGGACTTGCTCAGAAGGATGCTACTGTCAAAGCTACGAACAGAGGCAAACCTTTGAGATCACCCCAAGAGCTTTGCATCCTCAACAATGGTTTAGTTGATGAGAGAGATAATGGGTCTATTTTGGACGAATCTGATGATCTAGCGGGTCACTTGGATCATGCTTGTAGACTCATGGATGATGAATACACAAGCGAGTTTCTTTCAGCAGTCAGCCCAAATTATATGGTCGATAATAGATTATCACTGTTTCACAATATTTGGGATGGTCAAGACCACGCTCTGTCACCTCCTTTGCTGATTGATGCATCTCTAGCACCTGATACGTATGAAGACTTACTAGGTGTGTTTTATTGGACAATTTGTATGCCCTTCTGCATGTTTTTAGTGTATGCTTTACATATATTTGTTAGTCACAATATAAGCAATCTCACAATGTTACACAAAGATAGGACATTGTGTCAATGTTTGTCCGTGCACCATGCCCTTGGCGTGTTGAACCATACCTGTGTTATTAGATGATTAGTTTGAAAGAGGCATGTGAGGCGTCTAGTTACAACTTACAAATTAAATGACTGGAATATTTTGTAGTCCATACATATGAATATGACATGGAATGTCTTCTTATGTTGCAGCACCATTATCTGAAACTGAAGATGCTTTAATGGAAAGATGAACATTGACAGTTCAAGCATTGGGTTCTATTTTTTGATTCTGCATGCTAAGCCCACATTGTCGATGGAGGAAATTTCATCAGCTATACAGTGGGAACACCAAAACCCATGTTCATGGTGTAAAGTTTCGCAATGCAACTTCATGTATTACTGCTGAGGGGGGATTGTCCCGTCAGATTGTTGTATGTCCTTCATGTGGTCGCAATTATTTTTTTATTATCCCTCAGCTCATCTCGACTTTTCCTTTTTATTATTAAGCAATTTCATGATTGGTGAGTTTGCTTGTAGTGCCCAAGAAGTTTGTTTCTTCAGTTTGTATGAAATTTCCGCAGCCCATTGCTTTGGTAGGCTTTTCAGTGGCAGTTTTTCACGGCGATAGTTCATTGACATCATAAAACACAAAACCAAGTGATGTCCTGTTTTTTTTCGCATTCAGTAGCCTCGCGTGGTACCTGCAAACTGAACCCGTTGTTGCAGATTGTAAATGTAACTGATGTTTCACCTTTTTTCTCAGTCCGATCCTCAAATAAAAGAGCTAAGCGGGCCTAGGTGGTGGACCTTAAAAAAGGAATTAATCGGTGCCTAATCTGGCTAGAAACAGTAAATTAAATAAAAGAAAAACCTGAAGAAGACAAAAGAACAAGAACAGAAAAGAGGAACTCGAAGAAAAGCAAAAGTTAAAAGGATAAGAAGAAAATGTGATGTCTTTTCCCACTGGGTCACTTAGGTGGCCCGTTGCTGCGCATATGTTCTTGAAGAAGACGTCAATGTGTACTTCATGCTGTTTTCCCCAAGATTGCACAACTAAAGGCTTTTCTTTTGTTGTTGAACCTCATTTTTATATTGAACTGTATTTTCTTTGATCTTTCTATTTTCCTCTTTATGAGTAACCGATATTTGTCTTCTTTTCCTGTACTAGAATTCCTTGATCTGGACTTGGTGACTTTTCAAGGATATGTTGTCTTTATTTTGGTATGACCCTCAGTGTCAACGGTTTGGAGCCGACATCCGATTCAAATTCAAATTCAAATTGGGGCGCCCTTTCATTCAATAAATGAAAGTTCAAATCTGATTGGTATTTGGATTTGAATTAAATGATTATGGAATTTTGTGATGGATATCCAAATCAAATCACATGTATATATAACGTCAAATCCGGCTTTGAATGACTGAACCATGTTGGGTTTGGTGTCCTTTTCGCCGGTTTGTTAGTTGGCCGCTTAGACCTAGACTAGTGCCTTGTAGTTCTACATGCACCAAATCTAGTGCTATAACAAAATGGATCAGTGCCCTCTGGTAAAGCTTTTCGGCTCTACCACTGTCTCGGTGGAAAACAAGAATAGACCGTTTGGATTTCGATCTATTCACCGAACTCAACTTTTTATGGGATCGGATTCAAATTAGGACCCTATCTTTTTTAAAACTGAATTTGGATGTGACACAAATAATACCCACCATTTACATGTAATCTGTCCAGATCTTTTACCGAATTCCCATTTAGTTATCAAGCTGCATAGAGAATCTGTATCTGATTCAAAACATTTACCAAATCCCGTTAAACGCATTTGTAATTGGATCAGCAATCGGATATATCCCTAGTTCTGACTCAGTTGCGATTCGGGTTAAAATCTGCCCCAAGAAGTATGTCGTCCAGGTTTACGATATGCTTTGAATTGGATATCTGACCCGACCTGAGCCCTAAAGGTTTGGTCGTATGTAGCTGCCCTTTAGGCCGCCTCTGTATCCAAATTCCAAAATCCAAAATCCAAACTGGACTTCACTTTCCATCAGGCCGAAGGGATATGTATGTCACGGATCGGACTAATATAGTTACCAATCCTAAGATCAGTCCAGACACGTTGAATGCAGTAACGAAAGTGAAGTCCAGCCAATAACCTGGTTCGGATATGAGCATACTTTTTCGAACAGTTTTGATTCTGAACTAAACTTAACGATCCAAATTCAAACATACTTAAGTGTCAGATCTTGAACCACTTGGAGGCGACTTCAGTTGCAGAAAAATCAAATCCACGCCTGTCCCCAAATCCAAAACCAATCAAGTGGAACGGAGCAATCATAGACTTAGACACAGTCCGATCTACCCAAGTCATAGACTTACTCTACTGGATTTGGAGCCCCATGCAGTTACTAGCTACCTAAGTCCAGATCAGATAGAAGTGCAAACTATTGGATCTAGGACAGCTAACTAAATAGATTGAAGGGTAGGTCAAAATTGGATCTGATACAGCTAAAAAAGACAAACCCCCAACGCCAGTTTCAAAACTCGTTTCTTCATGTTTGGATGCGACTGATGAAGTGGGGAGAATTCCAGAGCAGCCTACACCTCGACTAACCATGATTATTACTTTCTCAACAATTAGACATAGAACAGGTCATAGAAGTAAGTCTGGGCATCGCGCCAGCCCGTAACCTTTTTTCCCAGGCTCGGACCCAGGCCCAAGTAGGGCCGGGTACCGGGTACTCGGCAGCGGCCCGGCCTGGTGCCCAGCCTTACGTACAAGTGAGATTTTCATTGCTGGCGAATGGTACCGTCTTAGCTGAAGGTCAAAGTCTTCACCCAACTCCTTGTCCTCTTATCGTTCAAGGCCTCTTTTTAATGATTTGAGGTACCGCACCTACTGCGTTCAATTTGAGCATCGGATTCTCCTTCTACAACACAAAGAATTTGACGCTTCATGAATTCAAAACGGAAACTGCCCACCTACCAACCCCACCTTGTCTTTTGAGCCAACCTCCTTAAAGACAAGGAATTAGACCTATTGAAATTTCTTGCATACCATTTTCGATGGTTGGCAAGCTTAACTGTACGCCTTTATAGACATAATCGAATGTCACCCTGAGATGGCTAACGATATGAATTAGTAGCTGATATGTGGCAACATCACAAGCCCATTCATAGTCATAAGATATTAGTGGAGAAATTGGAAGTCTCTTTCAGGATGTTAACGAATTGGATATGTTCAAGTACAAATAAAAAAATAGTCTATACCACACCCAAAATTTGATTCTTACATTGCACAATCTGAATCCAATCCAATGTGGCTTTTATTTTCACACCGTTTGACTTTTATACAATCTAAAATGCACTACGAACTGATTTCAAGATGTGCATATATTGAGTTGAATTGAAATTAGATGAGACGAAGGGTTGACACCATGAGAGATCGAAATAAAGACTAGCCGCCTGCCAGCCCCCACCCAGGGTGTTGCACCAACCCCTTTGGGATAGATAGTAGACTTCTTTCAAGAACTCCAGGAAATAAGATTAGACCCTAAATACATTGCATATGCACCTGTAAACTTTGTCATCTGGATTATCTATCCAACCAGCTTCTAAAAATACGGGAAGAATTCAACTGAGGAGAGGGAGAACTGAGAAGACCATAGCTAATAGTCCCTTTAATGTAGTGAAGAACGAATTTAACTGCTCCCCAATCGGCAGTTAAGAGCACGAAAAGTACCAGTGGAGGTGTTGAGATAGGCTTGCAAATGGCCATAGGATCTCCATGCAGGAGATCCACAGAAATACTTGCTTTGAGCAAGAAATAGACTCTTAGGAGAACGAGTTTCTTCAATGCCCAAAAAAAATGCAAGTCACCCAAATCTTTAGGAGAAAACTCCTGTCAAGGCCGAGCAATTTAGTGCTGCAACTGAGAGGGCTAGTTACAAGCAATCCAAATATCATCAACATTCACCAATACCTTGATTTGGAGAGCCCCAGAAACATGCACGAATAGAGACTAAACGTAACAACAACGCATTTCAGCGGAAGAAGAACTATAAAGGCAAACATTATGAAGGGAATGGAGGTAAAAAGAAGAAAAATTGGTGGAACGACAACAAAAGTAAAGGCCAAGTTCAAGACAGGAGGAAGATTGTTTGCCAAATCTGCGACAAGCTCGGACATGCTGCCAAACAATGTCGTCTTCAATTCACAACTCGACCAAAGCCTTCTAGTGTCTGCCATTAACTATATCGATGAAAGCTGGTACTCAGATTCAGGTGCATCTCATCACATTACAAACAGCCTTAGCAATTTGACATTGCAACCATCTTACATGGTAAGGAAAGGGTACGTATGGGAGATGAGTCTATTGTGCCTATTTCGAATACTGGTTCCAACTGTTGTTTCTCATAAAAATCAGAAACTTTTCAACTCAAATATTTGTAAAAGATAATGATGTTGCTTTTAAGTTACTACCATGTTCTTGTTATACGAAGAATCAACCAACAGGGAAAGTTCTTCTCAGGTCAACTAAAGATGGTCTTCACAAGTTGTCAATATTGCAAGTTGAACAAAGCAAGGATGTTACTGTTGGAAAAACGGCGATCATTTCAATGTGGCATCAAGTAATTGATCACCTGGCTTTGAAAGTAGTTCGGTTTGATTTGAGCAAATTTAGATTCCCGTTTGTTGCAGATACTGTCTATGTTTGTGATGCTTGTCTGACAGGGAAGAATCAGAAACTTCCATTCCCAAATAGTTTGGATGATATTAAGTGCCCATTAGAAGTTGTGTCTTCTGACTCTTGGGGGCTTGCCCAATTTCTGTTATGAATGGATTATCTTATTATATGCTTTTTATTGACATTCATACTTGTTTCTCTTGAATGTATTTACTTAAGCATAGGGTCACATGTTCTAAATGCTTTTAAAAAATTCAAGGCGCATGTTGAGAACCTGGTTAATGCAAAGATTATATTTTTACATAGTGATGGTGGTGAAGAATTGTTAGGTCTGAAACAATTTCTTGATAAACATGGTCATTGGGCATCAAAAGAGTTGTTCTCAATGAAAGAGCGGAATGAATTTGCTAAGCACGAAGGCAGGCATGTAACTCAGTCAAGAGCATCCAGGATGGCACAAGCTGGGCTACCCAATAAATAATGTGGTTATGCTTTTCATTCTGCTATATATCTTATAAATAGGAAAGCTTGCAGATAATCTAAGGGGGCATAAAAGCACCTGCTGTAAGTTTTTACATGTTTTTGGCTGTTTATGCTGTCCATGCCTTACAGCTTATCTTACCAATAAAGTTGCTTTTCAATCTTAGAGATAAGTATTTCTTTATGGGCAATTGAGCCAACAGACAAGTTTTCTGGATCCTGCTCACACCTTTAAAAGACAAGTGAGCTTAGAAAATACGAGTGCTTTTGAATCAGTTGATTAGGTCAGTCACAAATGAATATGAAGAAAGTAACTTTACGAAAGGTTGAATAATAGCTCAGGTTTTGAGTTGACATCATTCTTTCGAGCTAGAGGAAAGTGGTAGGAGTACATCTTATAAACATATTTTTTAGAATGTTTGTAAATTAAGCATACTATGATTAAGCATCAAATAAACTTTAAATGTAGAACTCTTAAAAATGTTTTAAAGATATTTTTATTATTTAAATATATCCAAAACTATAAAATGGAAAAAAATAAAAGACATATTGTGTAGATAGGCTTGGTAAGCTTGTAAATCGACAATTTTAAGTTTGTGAAATAAATGATTCAGAACTAGGTAGGATTTTTATTTCTAAAATTTTGGACATTAATTTCAAGTTCATCTATGGAGTTGTATTTCTAAAGATTATGACACATACATGCACACAAAAAATAGCCACTAGAACTTTAACTACTAGACTTTATGAAAACCAGCTAGGTAGGTCGATTTTAAACAGATGAGACGGTAGAGATTAAGTTGTTCAAAAAACCATACCCCACAAAGGAGAAGAAAGAGAGAGAGAGAAAAAAAAAATTAATTTTGTTAAACAAACCAAGCTGGACCAATAGAGCTACACAATGAGTCGAGCCAACCCGGACTCCACTTGTTTATAAATGAGCAGTCTTCGAGTTTAAATTTATACTGAAGAGTTCGAGTTCGAATTGTAAGAATTCGGCTCTACTACGTAAAATTGGTTCATTGTAGTTGAAGTAAATAAACAAGTCAAACAGTTGGCAAGTTAAACAAGTCAAAAGCAACGAGATAGGGAAACGAGTCGAACTCGAGTTCAACCCTATATAATCAAGTCGAGTTAAAGCCAAACTCGAACTCAAGTTTTTTGAGTCGAATTGAGCTTGACTCGGCTCGTGTGCAACCTTATATATCAACATAGTAAACCAAGCCACAAACAAACCTAAAGGTACCCAACTTAATAATGTCAATTGAAGCAAATCAACATAGTATATATATATATATATATATATAGAGAGAGAGAGAGAGAGAGAGAGAGAGAGAGAGAGAGAGAGAGAGAGAGAGAGAGAGAAAAAAGAAGGTGAAAGAGGAGTGGCTGGTGGCCTCCATCAGAGTTGTGGGTCATGGATGGTTGGATGGGGAGATAAGATAAAGGCAAAGGAGGGCGGCTAGGTTTGACCTGGGGAAGGGGAGTAGAGGGCAGCGGCGGTGATACAGACAAGCAGTCGTTTATATATATATATATACATATATATAAATATAAAAGGTTATTAGACTTTTTGGCTTGAACTTGATATATATAAAAGGTTATTAGACTTTTTTGGCTTTGAACTTGATCTAAATATATATATATATATATATGGTTATTAGACTTGGTTCAATCACAGTCACCAAATGTAAGATGCAATGAGAAGCAAGAAGATTTTTTCATCCAAACCTGAACGAAAAATACAAAAAGTCCATTGTCAGAGGCTTCTGTTTTAAACAAATAAATTTGCACATTTCACATTTATTGATATGGCGGTATATATATATTTATTTATATTTATATTTAAAGGGAGAAAGTTAAAAAGAAATAAAGAGTGGAGTGCGGTTGCTTTCAGGAATCCAACCGGACGGATTGTGTTGAAATTATCCTCGTGGCCTGCTCTGCCTTGGTCTCCCCTCCCACCCCAGAACAGACCAGACGAGACCGGAACCGACGACACCGGGTCAGACCAGACCAGATCAGACAGGCGGGGAGAGGCGCTGCAGTCGACCGGCTTCCTTTCGTTGCTTTGGCTTAGGAATCACCAAACCTTCCCCTTCTCTATCTCTCTCCCTGGAACTTTTCAGTGTGCGAGCGTGCGCCGGCAAGGTGCGTTGTGTTCCTCTGTCTGCAACGCTCTGGAAGAAAACGACCCAGTGAGGGAGACGGATCACCGTCTTTCTTCCCTCCGCTCCTTTCTTTTTCTTTTTACTTTTCCCTTTTATCGTTCAAAGAAAAGGGCGCTTTGTTTTTTCCCCGTTTCTGGAGTTTATTTTTGTTGCTCTGGTTTCATAAGCAGGAAACGATCAAGTGTTTTGCCTCTTCAGATTTGTGGTTTCTCTCTCTTGGATATTGTGTCACACCCCTGTCTCTTCCCGGCTTGTCTCTGCCCGTCTCGACCGATTAAGGGGGGTGTGCTCCATTTGGGGTTCGAAAATTTCTGTGCGCTTTTGCCCTAGGTCATTGGTCTGGAGATTGGGGCATGTCGATATCTGGTAGATTGTGTGATACCATTTACCGTTCTGCGCTCGTGGGCATAATCTCAGGGGATTGAGGAAGACCCGCTTTGGGGGTTTCTCGTTTTCCATCACGGTTCATCGTTCCAGGAATTGGCAAGTCTACTAATGGCTAGGTTCTCTACTTGAGGGAGGCTTGTTAGGGTTTTGGCGGGAAGAGAGAGGCAATAGTGATGATCAAACAGATACTTGGAAAACTCCCACGCAAACCGTCAAAATCGGCGGAGAATAAAGAGACAGGGGCAAATGCAGCCTTTCCTCTCTCCAATTCGTCAAAGAACTCGAGAAATAATGATTCTGCAGGTGTACGGCATGTCAATTCAGCGGCTGTTAATTCGTCTTCTGTTCCACGAGCCAACGACTCCATCTTGAATCGGGACCCTGGGGTGAATTTGGAGCCAGCTTTGAGCAGTAAACTCCCATCCATTGATCACATGAATGCTAGGAAAGGGAATGATTACTCGATCGGAAATTACCAAGCTTTGCCAGCCTTCAGGGATGTTCCAAGCTCTGAGAAACAGAATTTGTTTATCAAAAAGTTGAGCATGTGCTGTGTTGTGTTTGATTTTTCTGACCCGGCCAAGTTCTCGAAAGAGAAAGATATCAAGCGGCAGATGCTGCTTGAGCTCGTGGATTACATTGCCGCAGCTAATGGCAAGTTTACTGAGGTTGTAATGCAGGAGATCACCAAAATGGTAGCTGCCAATTTGTTTAGAACGCTTCCATCTTCACCTCGTGATAGCAAGCCAGTGGAATTATTTGAACTGGAAGAAGAGGAGCCCATGATGGATCCTGCATGGCCACATTTACAGATTGTGTATGAGTTCCTGTTGAGGTTTGTGACGTCACCAGAGATGGATGCGAAATTGGCCAAGAGGTATATTGATCATTCTTTTGTCCTTAGGTTGTTGGACCTTTTTGATTCTGAGGACCCCAGGGAAAGAGACTACTTGAAGACCATTCTTCATCGAATATATGGTAAATTTATGGTACATAGGCCATTTATTAGGAAGGCGATAAACAACATATTCTATCGATTTATTTTTGAAACTGAGAAGCACAATGGGATCGCGGAGCTGCTGGAAATTTTGGGTAGTATCATTAATGGGTTTGCGTTGCCTTTGAAGGAAGAACACAAGTTATTCCTTGTACGTGCGCTAATTCCACTTCACAAACCAAAGTGCATTGCCATGTACCAGCAACAGTTGTCTTACAGCATTGCACAATTCGTCGAGAAGGATTGTAAACTTGCTGATACGGTAATAAGAGGTTTGTTGAAGTACTGGCCAATCACTAGCAGCTCTAAGGAAGTTATGTTCTTGGGTGAGCTTGAGGAGGTACTGGAAGCAACTCAGGAGGCAGAATTCCAGAGGTGCATGGTGCCATTGTTTCGCCAAATTGGGCACTGCTTAAACAGCTCACATTTTCAAGTATGTTGATCCTTCTCCTGGGTATTTCAGTCACGTTATGGATATTTTCTCAATGGATTTTTTCTCTTGCTTGGTTGAACATGTCCATTTGTTTTGGCTGTTCATTCTGGAAGTCACGTGGTTCTGTGCGTTGTAACTTTTCATGATTAACAAGAAATTTCCTTCTTAAACCTCGTTGTTTCCTAGAGGTAGGTTAGGTTATTTTGCTTACCTCTCATGCTTCTCTGTTCTGGTATAAGGGCTTGGTTGTTAAAATCTCACACCAGTTTAGGACTATGATTAGTCAATGCCTTTTCTCAAACTATATTCACTTTCTTATTGTTATTTGTGCTTTGTTGAAACTTCATTTTTACTGTAACACATTTTCTATTTTATGATGCTTTTTTGAGAAAATGCCTTGCAAGAATTGATTTCACATACTCTTTCTCTCCATGATTGTACAACCAGACATCAACCATGTTGGTTTTTTGTTTGAATAACTTGCAAAATTTGTGATCTCCGGAAGGTTTGTTAAAAGTCCTCCGCTTGTTGTCTTCCTGGTGAATTTTTTTGAAATTTTACAAAGTTTGCTGTTGTTAGTTCTGAGAACGTGCTGCCCCTTTTTGTGTACTGTTTATTGCTAAGAAGCTCAGCTATGGTTTGGCGAATTTGAAAATGCTACAACTTAAAGGCAATGATATATGGGTTTAGTTGTTTGCTTGTTAATTGAAAATTGGTCAAAGGACATAAACTTGGGTCTTCGAAAGTTTAAAGGCGTAAAATTTTATTTGTTACTACTTGTTCGCTGTCTGACTGTTACCATCTTCCTCAGTTGTTATCTTATTTTCTTTTGCTTATCTCTATGCAACCATTTCAAAAATTAAATCCTTATAATTTCACGTTTAAAGATAATATACAATTTTGGTGTGCAAAAGGTATGGCATACACTGTCAATGCTTTAATCTGTTTGTCTCACTTTACCGCCATTTTTGTATGCTCTTCTCGAAGATTGTTTTTGTGTAGTCGATGCTTATTACTCGATCTCTCTTATCAGGCATCGCAATGTTGACACTATTATTTTTCTGTGGAAAATGTCTGCTTTGCTGCCTATTATTTCTACTTGAGGTTGTTTCCACCATTCTTTTAGCATCCCAGTCCCACTTTATGGTATTTGGAATTTTCAAAAGTGTCATTGTGCCAAGCCATATTAATTCTTAAAGATAACGACAGTATGTTTGAAATAATTCAATTTAGAAGCATATGAATATTTCATCCCTATGTAGTTAAAAGCGCTAAGCAGGATTACAAGGTAAACCTCAGCAAAAGTGTAGGTAGCACTTGAGCAGGGTCTTGGGTGCTGGTCCTAGCCAGTCGTATTTGACAGAAAATATTAGAAAAGAGAAGGAAAAAAAGAACAAATGAGAAAAGGGGAAAATGGGGATTTTGAAATTCCTTCACATCAAACAATATTCTAGAAGAAGATTGAATTGGACAAACAAAAAGAACTAGATATTTAGTGTTAGAATTTAAAATGTGTTTGAGGCATAAATGTCCCTCATTATAGGCATTAGGTTTCCACCCTATGTCACACGGGTGCGGATGCGATACGGGTGCGGATACGGGGATATGGGTGCGGAGACGGCAATTTTCAAATTTTTGGATACGCAGACACGGCTACATTAAATATTCTAAAAAATGATAAAATTAAAAAAAATTAAAAATAGTTCACTAATATAGTCTCAAACAAAACAAAACATTGTCCTTGCCCATCACAAAACAAAACATTGTCCTTGACACCTTGTCCATCACAAACAAAAGATTGTGATTCACAAAACATTGTTTATCATCATTCTAGTCATTATCAATGCTCAAATCGTTCTCTTCTTCTTCTTCTTCTTCTTCTTCTTCTTCTTCTTCTTCCACAGTAGAGGATGATGTTGCTGGAATAGAAGGTTCTTCGAATCTTGAATTAACAACTTCAAGTTTATTGTCTTCTTCTAAGTTGAAGTCCTCAACATTCACGTCCCAATTTTTAGTTTCTCCTTGCCTACAAGACGAAACAAATTGTAATTATTATGATATTAGGGAATAAGAAGAGAAACATCTAAATCAATAAATCATATACTTATTTACCTATATTCTTCTTTCCTTCGTGATAGAAGTCGAAGGATAGAATGCACATAAACCAGATCTTCTGCACGTTTGCTTGTGAGATTATTTCGTTTTATGGTGTGGATTTGTGAATATGTACTCCAATTTCTCTCACAGCATGAAGATGTAGCAGGTTGAACTAGCAATCTCAAAGCAAGGTATTGAAGAGTAGGATAAAAATGTCCATGTTTAATCCACCAAGCTATAGGTGGATATTCATTTTTATCTACAGTTGCACGTGCATCTTCTCCAATCCCAGTAGAAAACCTTGCAAACTCTTCATTTGCTCTTTGATTTTGATGTTCATCAATAAAAATCCTATTAGCACATGCCACCTTATTTTTTGATAATTCTGGATCCTTATGTGGTGGGGTTCTTCCAATACCTCCTGCAAGCCACTTCTTTCCATAATATTTAGGATTCAATGAATGTGCCATGCATTGAAGAGGATTGCTACTTTTATCCCATCTTGCAATCAAAATTTTATGCCCATGATAAAAAAAATGCTGAATCTTCAAGTGCAATATTTTTTTTCTCGTGCCTAAAAATGACCTCTTGAATTTTTTCAATCATAGTGTCCCACATCTCATAAACACAATGCAACGTTGAATTATCACAATCAAGAACTCTCAACATCTCCCAAATAGGCTCTGTGAATGCAAGAAAATAAAAGATTTTATCCCACCACTTGTCTTCAAGAATCAGTTTTTTGATTGCTTGAGCTTTGTCATCATCATCAACACGATAGAAATTCCATTCATCATCAGTCACCATACTGATCAATGCACTTTTAACCCTTTTTATCCTTTTGATCATAACAATTAAAGATGCAAAACGTGTCTCTGCAACTCTTAGCAATATCAGATCAGAATGCTTGTTATAGATGTGAAGTGCATGTTGATGATTTACTATGAAATTTCTGATGTACCTAACATCTTTTTCCAAGCCTTCAATCCATGAACATAATTCATAAGCATGAGGATCCTGCTCTTCACTTGATGGATTGCATATACTGTTTAAAGCCAAATTTAAGCTATGGACTGCACAAGGAGTCCAAAAGATATGAGGGTAATCTTGTTCTACCGCAATTCCAGCTGCTCTGCATACAGGTGCATTGTCTGTAATTATTTGAACAACATTTTCCTTCCCCACTTCTTCAATTATTTCTATAAACAATCCTTTCAAATATTCAGCACTTTTGTATTCACCAGATGCATCTATTGCTTTTAAGAAAATTGGTCCATTTGCAGAAGTTGCAATGAAATTAATAAGAGGGCGCCTTTGCAAATCTGTCCAGCCGTCAAAAACAATAGAAACTCCATGTTGCTCCCAAGTTACCAGTTGATAATCTAACAGTTTGTTCACTCGAGCCTTTTGTTGTTCTAGTAGTACAGTGCGAAGCCTTTCAGAACTAGGAGGAACATACCCAGACAAGTTACTATTTGCAATACATGTAACTAAATCTCTCCAATATGGACTTCTAGCTACATTAAATGGTATGCAGTTAGCATAAAAAAATTGTGCCACTTTTAGATCTAATTCTCGCCGTCCTTGTAAACTAAATGACTCCTTAATTGATTTTTGATTCATAGTAACGTCAACAACTTTTCTTTTCTTCAGACCATCCTTAACATCATCATTTATAATTGAAGCAATGTCAATATAAACAGATGATGTCGTGCCTTTCTTTTTTTCAAAGATTTCTTGTTCTTTCTTCAACTGATTCATACTCTCCTTACTGATTTTCTTACATCCTCGAACTCATTGTCTATTGATTTTTAACAAATGTGCTTTCACTCTTGTATATGATCCAGTGAACTCTATCCCACAGAAAGAACAAATAAAATTAACATTTCCACCACCTCCAAGAGTTTTCGCTTTCATTTTCACGTATGACCATACTGGTGGAACAAATGCAGCTGATCCAAATGCATAACTTGAACTTGTAGGTGTAGGTATAGAGACTCCTTTTCCTTTGTTCCCTCTGCTACATTACAAATTAAAAAAAGATGCAAAAAACATATAATGAACATAAATTTAAAGGAATAAAACAATACAAGTATACAACAAATTACAAAGATGGAGACAAACTGAAATCGGCAACACCATAGATCTCATACAACAGTAGATCACAAGAAAACATCCTCCATTTACACAAAAGCACACTCAAATCGGCAAAAACCCCCAAATCAGAAAATGTCCATAGGGCATAGAAGAAGAGATTAGGATGAAGAATGATGGAAAAAACCCCCAAATCGACAAATCCAAAACTGTAATAAAAAACCCCAACCTTAGACCTAAGTTCTACTATCGGAAAATAAAAACCACTTACCTCTCTGTCGTCGGCTGCCACCGGACGTCGCCATGGATCGCCGGACGCGATCGCCGTCGCCTGCCATTGTCGCCGAAGTCCTCTGCTGCAGCACGCCGGTGAAGTGAAGTGGAGAGAAGTTGAGGGCGAGGGACGAGGGTTTTCGGCGTAAAGTTAATAAGTCGGGTCAGTTTAACGGGTTTGGATCGGATATGACCCAAAACAGATCCAAGCGGTGTCCAGCCGAGTCCCGTGTCGGAATCGCCGTGTCGGCGAGTCGACACGGGCACGCGACCTATTTAGCCGCGTCCATGTGACATAGGTTTCCACATAAAGTCTAGGTGGGCACCTAGTTTTGCTTTGACTACATAGATTTCAGCAACAAATTTGGTGTTGGATCTACAATTAGATACCCTAAAAGCCATGTTAAACTCAAATGAGAACCCAAAACATACAACATGGTTTATCACAAATTTTAACCTTTTATAGGGCTTCATCATTTTTCTCTACACTTAATTTTAAATAATGTTCCATAGGTTTAATCCTCTCCAGGAGTTATTGACACTATCTTAGTTCCCAGTCCATGGTAGGCAGTTATTCTTCTTTTGAAGATTGAGTTTGTCATTATTTATTTGGTTTCATCTAACCTAACTGACATGTCTTCCCCCATACTGTTATTTGAAGATGCCCCTTTTTTTTCTTAAACAAGGGCAGCAACCAAAGAACATTATGTACCATGCACCACGAATTGCTGCATAGCTAGGCACTGCCACGTCCATGCACTTAACTTGAAGGCACTTATCAATCTTGGTGATGCCCAGGTAGGCGCCTCTCTCTCTCCATGATCCGCACTTCCACCCCCTCCTCCCGCAACTCTTCCTCTGATCCATGCTTTTGCTCTCCCTATACGTGACTTCTTGGAGAAAGAGGGGGAGGGAGATGGTGGCTGGGTGCAGTACTGTGAAAAGAGTCATAGTGAGATTGGATGTGTTGGACGAAGAGATGGAGGTGGCAAAGATGGAGTGAGATGGCAAATGGCTCTGCATTGGACTTCCCATTCTTTGGGGAGTCCCACCTCATCAATGGGCTAGAGCGGAGGTTGGGTGGAGCTTCTCTTAATCTCAGACTTAATGCCTTCCTTTGACTTCTAGGCTTCTAGCCAGAGTTGCAGGAGCATTTCCTTTGTTGATGCCATCATTGTTTGCAGTATTTATTCCTGGAGAGCGGAGTGAGTTATTGGATGTGTTGTCAAACCTGCCAACAGTGCTGAGTTTTTTTATCTCAATGTTGGTCTACAGCGGCCAACAACAATGAGAGCAATTTGCAAGGGAGGCATAAGTTTTTGAGGTTTTATCACTCTTATTCTCTTTTAGGTTTCAATTCATTTAAGAAAATTCATGGTTTTTCTTTTGTAAACATCTAAATAATTTTTTTAGGACTTCATTGTAAGAACTTTGTTTGTATGGGAGAGATGCAAGGATTCCATCACTGAATGTGAGAGGGAGAGAATCATAGGCAATGATGGGATCGCTGGTGAGAGAGGGAAAGAGAGAGCATTGGCATGGGGAAGTGACGGTTTGTCAATGGATCATTGTTTGCTGGTCATCTTAGATGCAGATCAAGGTAGATTTGATTGTCACAGAGGATGAAGATGTTTTTTTGTTTTTGTTTTTCTTTTATTAAAATAAATTAATTTAATTTAACCAAAAGAGAAGGAAATGGACTGGGTCAAAGTTAAGCATTTTTTTTTAATAAGAACTGTATTGTGCATTGACCATGTCCATGGCAAGTTGAAACCCACATCTGTGTCTGGTCGTGTCAACATGGGTACAATGCCTTCTTGGGGGAATCCAGATCACAAGTTTCTACTTATTTTGTCCTTTTGATTTCTGCAAAAGTTATATTTGTTTTTCCCCTTCAATCTTAATTGTGTTGCTGTTGTCTCAAGCAGCTGACAAGTATGGAGCAACATATGATGCCTTGTGGAATGTAGAATACATAAGCAGATGTTCACTGTCTCAGAATATAGTACTTGATTTGTTTATGGATGTGCTTGTGAGGTCCTAGGTGGGAAAGAGGGACATGCCTAGGCCACCTGGGCACACCTTTTGTAACTAGGCTGTAGTGCCTGGCAGACCATCTATGTCTGCTTAGGCACCAGTTGGAAAGAAAAAAGGAAAAATTAAGAAAGTAGTTCTTTCCTCTTTCCTACTTTTTTTTTTCCTTTTTCTTTTCTTCCTTTCTCTACTTCTTTGCTGTATCTCTTGTGTTGCTGTCATGGGTATACATTTCTTGCTGTTACATGTACTAGTAAAACATGTTATACATACATATCATTGCTATTATATTGTTACCAGTAGAATTATACACACATACATGTCTCTTATGTTTGGATACTCCAATACTAGCTGTTAATGCTTTACATATGTTTAGTTTTATCTCAATATTGTCTGTGTCATTTTTTTTCTACTACTTTTCTATTCTTTTGGGCAGCAAGTCCCTTTTATTCTTTTAAAGGTCCACCACCTTGGCCCTGCATAGTTCTTTTGACTCTGTAGATGTGAACATAATTACTTATAGGACCTCATATTTTTCCAAGTGTGCTGATACTGAAATCAGATCTCAAGTACATCAGAGTATGCAAATTTCAAGTTGTATAAAAGTTGCCACACCTTTGACTAATTTAAGCTATTCCAGAGGTGCTGTTAATAAGTTTCAAATGCTAACAATAGTTTGTAAGTAAAACATCACAAATCTTATTTTTCCTCCTGAAGATGTGTTGAAAAGCCATTTGACATTCGTGGATATTATGGAAAGAACAATCTATTGCAGATTTGATGTCACAGCAAGCTAATCTTGGTGCATTCATGTCAGCAGCAGCTGTCTTTTTTCATGAAAAGACATTCAGACTAATGATACCTGGTATTTGGAGTCTCTGGTGAAGTTGAAGTAGGTAAACACAATGTGGCTTTTCGTTTGTTGGCCTAGCATTCAAGGGTTCGATAACAGTTTGCGAATGGTCGTTGGTCATAATGAGTACCTGTTGCTAAGTCCAAGACTGCTTCTATCTTGTTCTCCTGAGATGGTTGCTTAATATTTTTTTGCCATATAGGAAAAACTGACTTGAAAAGTAAACAAATGGGAAGGTGGTTTTCTGTATTTGAAGCTATCCTTGGACATTCATCCTTTCCCTAATTTGACTGTGTTATACTTCTGATTCAGTTAATGAACTCACCTGTCTTTTCTTCTGTGGTAGTAACCAACGATTTCTACATAGCACTGATCATAAGTGCTTGAAAATTGATTGATTCCATTTGTTAGGTTTCAAATGGAAGTATGGAACTGTCAACTAGGTTTGGCTTGTTGATGAGGCCTCTTAACTTTTAATAATCATTATTCCCAGGTCAGGTAACTCACAAAGTCAATGTGAGGATCTTGATTTCAATATTCAATTTGCCATTACTTTGCAGGAGAACTGGTGGACACATTGAACCGTTCAAAAACGTGTCTGCTAGCAAGCTGCAACTTGAAATGAGATACATAGAGAATTGTCATGTCTATTTTTTATAAAGGCTATCAGCCAATTTTGTTCTTTGCAGGTATCACCATATCCATAAAGTGTGAACTACAGAATGCCAAATGCTTGCTAACCAAACACATTCTGTTTGTTTCTGCAGGTTGCTGAACGGGCTTTATTCTTGTGGAACAATGATCATATTGTTAATCTGATTAAGCAAAACAGAAAAGTGATACTTCCCATTATCTTACCATCTTTGGAGAAAAATGCTAGGGGTCACTGGAATCAAGCAGTTCAAAGTCTGACACTAAATGTGAGGAAGATCTTCATGGACCTGGATGCTGACCTGTTTGACGAGTGCTTGATCAAGTTCCAGGAAGATGAAGCAAAGGAAAAAGAGGTTCAAGACAAGCGTGAGGCCACATGGAAGCGGTTGGAGGAGGTTGCTGCATCCAAGGTGGTCAGTAATGAAGCAGTTCTTGTCCCTCGGTTTCTGCCATTTCATGCAGCTTCAATCAGCCAAAGACCTTCTGCTGGGGGTTGAACATTTTGAAATATTTTCAGTTGTCTCAGGGGAAAATCCTAGGGAAGCGGCCGTGCTTGTGCCTTTTTTGAGTTATCTGGTCTGGAGGATGAAACAACAGTGTACAGAGATCAGGTGTATTTGAGAATGCTTGGTTTCACTTCTTCTCGGTTGCTATTTTATTTGTAATCTAAACTGGAGGGACTGTATATATTATCTATGCATATGAAGGCTGCCATTTTATCGTCTACATTCTGCAAGATGGCAATAGAGTAACTTGATGATGGACTTCAAGTTGTTGCAGTGCCGATACTTAAAGAAGTACTGGGTTGGTTGATTCATTGGTTGTGGTTCCTTTTTGTCAACATTCTAAGGGATGGCTTGCTATGGCTTGCTAGGCCAAAGCCGCTGGTCCTCTACCATCTTCCATTAAATTTATTTTCTTTGATATCATAATCAGAATACTTGCTTTTTCTTTGTCGCTTTCTTATGTGCCTCCCTTGTTTTTGAAACGTTTCATTCGCTAAACGCTTGTTAGCCTCTCTCTGCTCAACCTTGCTTAAGATTATCCACGATGCCGGTAAATGGTACTTGGCCTTTACGTTCACCTATTGTTGGAGAAGCAATAAACACCGTATGTTGAACTATAACTATCGACACAATGATGTGTCCAGTTTATGCTAATTTCAGGACACAAAAATGCGTTCGAACCCTTTTACAAGAATCCGTGGGCTTGGTTATCCTGGCTGTTTCCAAAAGGGGAGTTCTTTGGTGTGTTTTTTGGCGTCGGCCGGGTCTTTGTGACATTCTGTTTTCTCCCAAGAGACAAGTTACACACAATCGTATAAGGGTACTAGCATACAATCGTATGCAGCGTATGCTCGCTGGCGACAGTGCAGTTGCACTAAAATTGGACTACTGGTCCACATGTCATTTGTGTCTCACTTTATAAATGAAACGTTATTGACAGATGTGTTGGATAAGTAATGGTGATTGTGTTCAGGCTGAACACATGTTCGTCCCCCTCCCCCATTCGATATGAGCCATGTTCGTTTGAGCACATGATTCGGCAACTTAAGACAGGGTCGGTCTGAAACCTGTTTTAATGAACTGTGTATTGCCAAATATATGGATATGTGGTGTTCTGCTACAAGGGACGATCCAGGAGTCTTTATTTGAGTGCTCGGTCTTCCAAGGAATGTTCATACTTGGAAGACTCGGCTTCTGCTCTCTCTCTGAACACTCACAACTGATGTCTCACAAACAAATATGTAGATGACTCATGAGCAAGGGATCATATCTGTCGCAACTTATTAAAGTCTTGGAACAGTATATTTGCTTTTCCAGGCAAGTCGAGCAATCCCTAAAATGATATCCGGTTTGTAAAGATGTCATCTAGATACATGGGGTGATGGGGCCTTGACGCTTTTGGCTTTTTCATATAAGCTGATATGATTTAGGACCCAAAGGGTTTACGAGAAGGTGAACGAACATCTTTTCAACCGTAGAATATTCTAAAATTATAATTTGATTCCATTCATAATCCAACTTTATTACTTGCATCTGATTAGTTAATGATGTTTGGATTTTATGCTGCCAAAACATGTCACTGAAACGCAGCCTCGTTAGTGAAGGCCTATGGTGCGATGATTGTTTGAATTGCTTTTAACAATTTATGGCGCTTTGAATAACAAATTTTGAAATTTTAGTACATATGTTAAAAATTGTCGCAAAATGTGCATTTCATTGCTAAAAAACTAGCTAATCAACTGTATTGCCAATGCAATTTTTGCAATGACTTTTAGCCATACAAAAACAGCCTCCATCACACAGTGTATATATATATATATATATATATATATATATATATATATATATATATATATATATGTCACCTGAATCATGAATAAAGGTCTCATCCATCATCATAAATGATTTACAAAAAAAAATTGAAATATATATTTTGTTAAACAAATAGTGAACACATTTTTCTTCTTAATTCTTTCTTATTTTTTTCTTAACCATCCAATAAATTAAACCGAGTGAACTGGATGCCTCTAAATAACCGGATTAACCATTCACTCACTCTTAGGGCTAAAGAACCAGTCATTGTGCCTGAATGCATAAAATCTCACATGTTCCACTAGGGTGGCAAACGGGTTAGGACAGCTAAAAAATATTAGAGGTCAGATTTGGATTGGATCTGGGTACAATAGAAAATGACAAAAGGAAATCAATCCAGATCTGATCCATCTCCAAGCCAAGACCGCTTTCATTTGTTCGCAGAATTGATAATAGATCCAAAAAAATTTATCCATCATTATGTTGAAGGAAGAGTAAAGAGGGATATTTGTAATTTTTTAGTCGTAGTAGAAAGTTTTTTATCTATTGCTTTGGAGGTTACACTTAGAAATTACTAGTCAAACGGTCAATCACCTTGTAGGGCCCACATCCAAGCACTGAAGGAAAAATCCGTGGATAATTTCTGACTAAAACAAGGTAATTTTACAACTCAATAAGGCTCGGAGTAAAAAATTATTGAAGATATAAAGCTGTAAAGCCAAAAAAAAATATTGAGACATTTACAGAACTCGCAATAACGCGAAACCATTTTGCAGAAGACAAAATACTCATGAGCAAAGACTGTTCTTCATTTTGTTCTCAATAAACGTCCGAACCGAAGGTTCTCTACCTAAAAAATCTGCCAAGATATTAATGGCATGCTTGGATCCTCCTGGTGCATATACCTGTAAGTAGCATGAAATGCCTTATATATAAATAGAAGGTAGTTGAATAAAAGTTTACTAAGTTTACTCCTAACGGCTAATGAACTTAACTATCCCATCGGAAAACTGTTTCATTTGTATTCATGAAGGACAGATACATGGCTCCTTGTGTTAACTTAGCCAATTATGTTGAAAAGTAAACGGTAGGCTTACCTTGTTTCTAAATTGCAAGCCTACCGACTGGCTTAGAATATCATTCTGAAATTTTGACACAAAAAGGTCAGTGGCAAAAACCTGCACGGTTGATACAGTTGGTTATGAGCACAGAAGAGCAGAATATTTAAGATCAATGACTGCACTCAGCAAATAGCATTCAGAGCTTTAACCTGACTCCAGATGCGACCGTAACAAGTGGATCCATAGCCAACAACAAGACGTGGGAAACATGAAGCTGGATTTGTTCCCTCTAGTAATGGAATTCCTAACATAACCTTCAAGGAGAATTGCAAATTAAGTGTCCACTTTTTCACCAGCCAAGTCACAAGAAAGGTCAAAAGACCGTCTGCATATTTTTATTACCTTTGGGTGGAGGTGCTTGAGAAGCTCAACGATGTCTAGATTTTCGCTAGAATGAACGATCTGGTCCAGGAGACCTGTTGATGGTACAATTTATTTGTTAGTCAGATATTCCGTCTATCTTAGAAATCTTAAAAATATATTCAAGCAGGAAATCTCATTGTAAAAAAAATAGTATCAAGAACAAATGATACATGTCACACAAACAATAATCCAGAGACTTATTCGGTTAATATCAAGCTAAAAAATTAAACAGTGAAGTGGGTAATCCAAAATCACTAGTCAATAAAAAGTGCAGCGAAGAAGTGATTCTTTGCCTTAAAAAACTAAAAAAAATTGCCTACTTACAGCAGAGAATTTCTTGTTTCATTTTCAAAGCAGAGAAAGAGTGATGCTTCCTTTTTAGTGCTCTACACATATCATCTGTTATGGGCTTTGTGATGTCCTGCAAATGAAGTGCTCCAGGTCATCTCGTCCATCAACAAAAAAATTCTAAGCATTCATTTTCTAAAGAAGAATAAAACTATATCTGCAGGATCTCTGTAAAACACTCAGAACTATAAAAATGCTGCCTAATTTATGACTGCCAAGAAGTAATTTTCATTTGTTTTAGAACTGGCTCTTCAAAACAAATGTATATAAAGACTTTACAGCAGAAAATTATACAATGTGAAATCTGATATGATGATAGTGATGATACATAAGCTGAAATCAAGGGGAAATAGTTGCAGATTTAAATTACTGTTGGATCTTAAGGTGATGCATGGGCTAGAGCATTTGCAGAGAGGAACTAGTGGACCAGAATTTCACTTGAATCTTAAAAGCTGACTCAAATGTGTCATAAGATAAACAAATAAACAAAGTTGGACTAGATTGGCAATAGAAGAATAGATCAATAGGGCCAATAACTTTTATTTCCCGCTTCTTCCTTTTCTGCTTTGAGAAAATCCCTGTTTAGAGATTGTTGGCCCTTGAAGTTGAGTCACCCCTTTCCAGAAGTCACTTCAATTTGCAGAAAAAAATGACAAATTTTACTTGTGATCACAGTATTTATGAATTATTTGCATCTGTAATGAGTAAACCGCTAGCCACCCAATAAGACGTGCTTGATATTCTCCATTATTTAGAGGGAAGAACAAGCATTTGCATACCATCCATATTTTGTAGCCATAACATCTTATGTCCTCTACATGGAAATCATCATTTTCTTCGCACTTCTTGCAATCATTTAAGATCAGGTAATAACAGACTTCTGGTCAACAAACAGAAGCTACAGAACAGGGTGAGCGAGAAATTCTCTATTTTTTTTTTGTAAAAGGTCATATTTGAATCCATGTCATTCTTTTCCTTCGGCCCTAATTTACAGGAATGTCATTGCCCTAAAACCAAAAGACCTTATATTTTATCAGAAGCATGTTTAAGAATATCATGAAATTGTTGAGTAATATTTCTAATGGTGCTCCTGTGATCATAGCTTGTTGCATTTTTCAAGTCCATTTTTCTTAACAATGCTTAAACAAAATCAATGTCCCAGCAATCAAAAGATAAATGCTAATTAGAGTGTCTTAACAAACATAGACATTTAAACGTTAATTATTGAAACAAAAGAAAATGAAAAACAATAAAAAAGGACACACCTGATAATGGCCTGACATCATTTTCAATGGAATATTTTCATAGCACCTGCAAAAAAGTACACAAAAACTCGCCAATTTGCATATTTACTAATATGACTAGCAGCAAAACCCAAGAAAGGTGTGGATACCAGTTCTCCAGCATGCAGCTACATATTTCAACAAAATCAGCTTCCATACGAAGCCCAGAGAATCGAGCAAATGATGACCGGTTACAAAGGTGATGGACCTAATAAGAGAAATGACATAAGCATTTCAAAAGATTTCCTGTCTCGTCCAGTCAAACTTAACAAGGGCTACTATAACTGCAACATAGAGCAGAAGAGCTAAGAGTTGAAAAACTCAGAAACCATTAATGTGTCTTTTATTTCTCCTATGTGGCAGCCAAGAAGCCAGATAGCAATTAGCAAGACTACGTAGAACCTGCCTAACTTGGATTTACTGGACTGTGAAAATCTACATCTAAAATTTACAATCATGGATACCAGCCGTAAGCCTCAATAATTAACATTTTAGTCTCCACCAACTCAAAGAAATGGCAAAGGAACCACCACAAACCTGTGGTTACCAAGAGAAACGTTTCTAGTCATTGTATGTAATAACGTTGTGAAAGGCATATAGTATCCCATATCAGTCGGGCCCTATATGACATACCGTAATGTATAGTAAAAATTATTTTATTAATTCATAAAGAATTAAAAAATCATAAAAAAAAGAGAAAAAATCAAGAAAAAACATGAACTTGTGTTCTATAAAAAAAAATCATCACACATAATGAACATTCATCATACATCGACCATAAGAATATATTAACACACTAAGAATAATTAATAAGAATAAAGTATTTTACCATCACATCACAACATATAATTGTTCACTACCAAATGAGACTTCAAATTATGTTTATGATTAATATTACGATTATCATCAATTATAATGATAATCATCATCTTCTTCATCGACAACTGTATACTCGCTCAAATCGACAATTTATCACTCAAATTGGCCATTTTTATCAAAAACCTGCAAAAACTCCCCCTCCCAAAGCTCCTAAATAGGATTGTAATATGTAGCATTGATGTGTATGTGTGTGTGTATCTATACTGCAAGTGACCCTATCTTCAAGGCGAATCTGGATTTTATACTCCAAGTAACCAATTGGGACAGATATCTAATTGTTCTTTCCAAAATATTTCAACGAGCAGAATCACACACACACAAAGTGTGACAAAAAACATAATTTTTTAAAAATATCACAAAAAGATTATGTTCTTATTGTTATAGTTACTCTACGAACTTTTTTAAAATAAAATTATAACTATTCTTTGTTTTTAACAATGTTTTTGTAATAAAATTAGTAGCAAAGTTGCAAACTCACAGTATTATTTTTTCAATTTTTTTAAAATGTTTTTCGATTTTTTGAATTATCAATATTTCCTAAGAAAAACAAACTTTCCAAGTAATACCTAAGGAAAACCTCATGATAACTGATAAGATACTTGTGGCAATTATTCAGCACGACCAGAAACCTGCAACTGCAAGTCAACTCTTCATTTGAGTTTTTGACAAAGAGTATTTTCTTTTCCAGCCCAAAAAGTTTGACACATCTTCATCTATTGCTTTTTTAATAACCGAAAAGGCCTTGATAGATATCACATTCTGGAAACTTAAAACCGTTAACCACTAAAATATACATCGTATATATACGGCCAAATTTACAAAAAGGAGGAAATTAACCACACAAAAAAAGTCAATTAGATTGCATGTACAAAAGATCATAACTTATATATATATATATATATATATATATATATATATATATATATATATGGATCATGACAACTGAGATATGGTCATCAAAATAATTTCTTACATCCTTTACAAATCTCTAACATGGCAGATGTGTCTATGATGGCCCATTTACACAGAATAGGCATTCAAACCAAGATAGTTGTATCCAAAGGTATGAACCTTTGAGGTCAAAATACTTGTGAAAATTGTGGATAGATCGTTCTCAAGCCTTCATTAACCTGTCTTTCGTAATTGAGCAAATGTAAGAACTCTTACAAAATCAGTCATGAACAAAGAAAACCACATCCGTAGGCTTATGTTTATAAGAAAACTGGTCAGAGTTTCGATACATTCAGTTGTCCTCATCCATTTATTGATGTATTTGTGTAGGTAGATAAAGTCAAACCACAAACTCATTGAATAGAATCCCACAACTACTTCTGGTTAGATCACATTGGAAAGGGAAGCAGGTAGAAAATGCTCAAAAATAAGTTCCCCTCATTGAAGAGAAAGACAATTGCAATGACCATCAAACCTTGATCCCTTCTTTCAGAAAGCACTCGCTTTCCATTGCTCATGACGTTGGGTAAGCCCTCACAGGTAAACCACTTGTTGCGTAAAGTACTCTGCTCGCTCGCGAAGGGGTAGGTCCACGGATCACTAGGACCGGGAACAGATCGAGATGGGCGGGAACAGAACAAAACAACAAGGAAAGACCCGGCCGACCTGCCCAAGGCTCGAGGGCGAGCGTGTTGATTAAAAAGGCGAACTGGGTTGGTTTGGCAACAAGCAGACGGACGATTTCCTGAATGTTATGGAAAGGTCAGGACTTTTTTGAAAGGTCAACCATCTTGTGTAGTAATTATGGATGCAGATAGAAAGTCCTCGGTCATACTTGAAGCTGATCGAGACATGCAGGGTCAACAAAGGTAACATGAGTCAGGCTTCAACACTCTTAAGGCAATGAATAACTTCAAAGGTCGATAAGTTAATGGAAGTTCAGAACATGGATCCTTTGGAAATAGAGTCTTGCAGAAAAAAAGTCAAGCTATAAGGAGATGCTATCAGGATCTCTCCTGTCCAGCAAGATTAAAGAAACTTTACAGAGAAAAAACACCATACCACATGGCCAAACTCATGAAATAATGTAACCATTTGTGAGAAACACAACGCACTCAAAATGTCATCAGATTCCTTGGGAAACTGAGCAATAAGGACTGCCACTGGCATCTGAAAACAAGAAAAAAGGAATCATGAGTTTTCATTGGATATTAAATACTCACAAAGGGATAACATAATATAGTGATCAAGTGAATCGTACCATTTCTCAGTAAACATCTAAAATCTCATATATATCAGTTTGCAAATGAAACAAGTATATCACATTCATATGCGATAAATCATACAAGTATAGCAGTCCAATTCTTTATAAGTTCCATGATTACATTTGAGCTTAATCAATAAGCAGCCAGAGCTTACCCTTTCACTTTACCAGTTTACCTTCCCAACCAAGCCCACCCTATTCCCCCACTACTACCACTCCTGTTCCTGGTTCTTTGATGGACTGAGCTACCCCTTAAGAAGCACACATAGTCTGATCACACATAGAACTTCTTTTCTCTTCCACTCATGTTATCCAATAAAAAAACAAGTTTAAGCACAATATGTAAGCACACTGTACCCCTACATACTAACTTTACCAAGTTACCTTCCCTGCCAGGCCCACGCTTCCCCCCACTACCATCAATATTTTGCCTGGTTCTTCAATGTACGCAATTACCCCCTTAAGATGCATACATGATGTGATTGCACGTAGTAACTATCCTTCTCTATCACTCTTCTTCTACCTCTTGATTCCTTGAATATAAAACTTACCATTAATAAAGAAATGTGTCTAATGTCTACAAGCTTTCATTTTCAGCAGTAACACCTATTCAAATGTACCCTAAAAAATATTCATTCTTATCAACGCAGAGCTAAAAGAAAAGAAAAACATGTACCTGCCTTGAACCGTTGACGTATATGCATCCAGTCTGAAGAGGAAGGACACACATATGATCATATTTACCTTCCCTGAAAGACGCACACATGTAACTATTTCAATTACTGAAACTCACAGAAATTTAACTGCACTAAATCAAATTCACTAACGTCTCTTGAACCTGGTATACAAATCAAGGTAGAAGTAGCCCAATAACTCATGAGAGGTAACATCTAATGCTGAGAACAACTGTACATCATTGTGCCACACATCTGTTCCTTTAATCTCCTTGAAAATCAGGCCTGGAAAAAAATGATACATAACAGAATCTCACTTAACCAAGAAAAACAGGACATTTGAATAATGAGAATTCTATGAGAATAGGATGATAGGATATGTAGACCACTTGCTTCAAAATTTTGAACAAGAGCAAATGTTGCAGCTCAATTTTGAGAAAATTCTCACTACGACCTACTTAGCACCAATCATTCATGTAAGGGTCGCAACTATCAGCTTTTAAAGAAGCCTCAGAATTTGAGTGAAATTTATCACACTTCACACTTTCTAGTTGTACACACCAAAGGCTATAAGTTTGTGAAAAATTTGGGAAAAAGAAACCTTGCCCTGAATTTGATTCAGTATTGCAGCAAAATAGTCCATTCAAGTCTTTCAATATTTACCAAACAATTCCTGAAATATTTTCAGAACACCAGAGACAACCAATCCAATTGGAAAGTACTTCTTGGCAACTCCGTAGCTAATCTTGACATCCTCGTCCTCGGATTTCCGTATGTAGTACAATAGATCTTCCATGCCAAAAGGAAAGTCTCCTTCCTCCATTTTCTGAATGTTTATTTGCATGAAACACCACATTAATTCATCCATAAAAAAGAACGTAAAGCAACTTTTGTTATTGATCATAAACAACCTTTAGTGTTTTAAGCATTGCAAGTTCCTTAGCAGCAAGCTCTTCTAAACTCGCTGATATATCCTCCAGAAATTCAACAACCTGGAAAAAAACAAAATCCATGAAATGACCAACCAGAAACAGCTATAGAGTACATAAAATTATGATGCATAAATATCCAGGCAACTCAACCTTTGCATGAATACATGGCTATCAATTGAAAATCCTTACAAATTTTTAAAACATCTAAAGTAGATAAGTGATGGAAAGCAGACTTGCAAACAACAGACAAAGATATGATCATAAAAGCACAGCTCTAGCCTTTTCAGTATTTCCTTAGTCTTCTATACCTAGCAAGAGAACAAATCATATGGTTTCATCATATGAGCATAAAGAAGCAACCTAATAATGCTGCCTCATTCCAAAACTGAGCTTGATGGAACTGATGAAGAGGATGCCCCATTTAGCACATGTAAATGGGTTATTTCATGACATTCAGATTTCCCTTTCACCATTCCCAAGGGAAAAGTTTACCATCAATTCTTCAAGGCATATTCTCAAACCTTTGCTTTTCCACAGAAACAGCCATTTTGAATTTAAATGAATGTTTGACATAAACATGATCAATATCTCCAACACGTACTGTTTTCATTTCTCCTCATTGCAGAAAACCTAGGATCAAATTCAACATATCCATTCTAAGAATATAGTAGAATTCATCAAAGCATGAATACCTAGAACTAGAAATAATGAAGGCCCTGTAAAGGATAAACAAAATAAAAAACTAACATGTCATATCTTACTCTTTTTCATGAGTTAAGCTTGCAAAGATCATATTTCCAAAACAGCATAAGATGATTGACCCGACACTTAATACATAAAAAAACAAACACGTGTATAGATTACATGCAGATGTACAAGGATTTACAAGCAAAAATCTGATCCTTCTAGCTTATAATATCTGAAGCTTACATCTGAAAATCCATAACAGAAGAACAGATCACTAGGTCTTTGATCCCACATCCGTCCAGTTAATTATGCAAAAAAGTAGCTGAAAGTACCATGTCTCAGTTAGGAGTTTGCAACCCATCAAAGCTGCATATGTGCATAAAAATAATTACCAATAAATAAGCACATGCACACATATAGCGGGGTCACTGTTTATGCAATAATGCAGAATGTTTCGCACGTAAAACTCCCGATTTATTAGCCACACGTCTTGACGTCTTAGCAGATGGGCATGGTTTCCATCTTGAGAATGTTAAGATCGATGGTCTACAAACATGACCCTTTCTAGCTGCTCTCCATCTTCTCCATTAAAGGATTAGTATTTAATGAAGAGAAAGATAGGGGGCAGTTAAGGTTTGTCGTGTTTGCATTAGTCAGAATCTAGTTAATATCAATGTAAAATATCACACACTACTCACAAGAGATGCACCATCTTGTATTCATCATATGCTACGTTTCCATAGAACTTTTATAAAAAATAAAACTTTACACCTTTAGGTCCAGGGGTGTAATGCGACTGTATCGGTCATAGATTGTAAATCAGGCCCAAACAAGACTAATGCTTCAATAATGTCACACTTGAGGCTTCCTCCAACACAACAAAGTAATACTCAAGAGGCCACACTCAAGAGGAACAAAGAACATATATTGATTCCGATAAACACAACAAGAAGTGGCTAAAAAGCCATGAGGAGACACTAGAGGATGTACACTATTTATAAGGAAGAGAACAAGAGAGAGGAGAAGGCTAGCCCTTGGAGTCTAGTTCCAACGGCTAGAATTCTAGCCGTTGGGACTAGTCTCCCCTTGGGTCCCCTTTGGATAAAAACAGAAAGAGGCAGGGGTAAAAGATGAAAAATACAGAAAAGAAAAAAACATAAAGAAGGTGAAAAATTACATAAATATCCTAAGTACCCAAACCTATAAAATACATATATATATATATATATAAGACACATTAGATGACTAATATATGTAATGTATATACATATATGTATATGTATAGAAGGGATACATACATTCTAACAATAGATATAGTCAGGTCACATTTTACTCTTAGACTTTTTGTATTAGGGACTTGAAATTTAAATTCACTTAATGGATGCAATTTGATTACTGCATTTTTGTTAAATTGGTGATTCATGCATGTGATTTGTTACTTTAGTAAGTAACTCATGCTTGTGCAACTCTTTTTTTTTTATGAACTATTTTTATTATTTTTTCCTCTATGCTTCTAACATGGCCTTTTAATATTGAGAATCTGTGATTAAATTATGTTACATCGAGCATCTAACTTTGAACCGAACACATCAAAGTTACATTACACACACACACACACAATGCCAAGTAACAGATATAATAACTCAAATGAATCAGTCATGTAACAGGTTCAATTCTGAGAATGTGTCGTCAGCAACATATACTGAAAAGTGATCCCAACCCCATCACAGCCAAGGGACTAATGAAAAGAAAATTACAGTTAACTTCCAGGAGGCTGTATGAGACCTTAGCAGAAGTCTTTGGCATTCTGAGGTCAAGAGCAAAGTCAGCAAAATTTGAATACCCTAACAATCGAGCTAACCTGTGTCGCAATTTCACCTGATGAAAGAAATAATGATCATGATAATGATAATAATAATAAATCAAAGCAAAAGAAAATAAATTTACTTCTTATATATCATATGTGAATCACAAATCTTACAAGATTTTGAAGATAGCAGACATGACAACAATACTTATGAATGATACTAGAACAATGATCAACAAGAAAGCCAAGGAGAGAAATGGTATGATAGAAAGATAGTAGAGATAAGGTGCAAAGAGAACTTAGAAAACAGTGAACTCAAAAGATTGACAAACTATTGAAGAGACCTGTCTCAGTACAAGATTTCTTTAACTTTTTCTGTAGAGTGTAGAATAATGCAGAGCTATCAAAAAATCTTAGCAGCTACTTATACTCCTAAATATAATAAAGTAGTCCGAAGGCATGTCCCATGGATTGCTTATTTTGTTTTCCACATCATGTACTCCTATAAATGTCACGTTAAAAATTCCAGAAAAAGTTTTCATAAATATAGGCCTCAAGGAGAGGAAATTAAGTCTGGCATCGGGCCAGCCTAGCCCAATAAGGAGTCGAGCTCGGGCTCGGGCTGGGCTGCAGCCCATAACTGCAGCCTGGGCCCTGCCTGACCACCGGAGACCCGAGCCTGGGCCAGGCCCGGTTTGGCCGATTAACATCAAAAAATAATATTTTTAAATATAAAAATAAATGTAGAAATATAATTAATTATAATAAAATATATATAATTATATTATAATAATATTAACTATAAGTTATCAAGCCAAGTCATGCCAACCCAGGCCAGCCCAATTTTTTGGGCCGAAGCCCGAGTCCGGCTGGGTACCCGGCCCAGTGCCCAGGCTTAAAAATATTTTACTTTCACACCTTAATTTCATCATGCTTCTAACAAAGGAAATTTGCAATTGCTAATGTAGCTCAGGAGAAAATATAGGAACATAGAATATGCTTGACTAATGAATGTCTCAAGTTGGTGAAATTTTTAAATACTGGCCATAAGGTCCAAATCTTGACTCACGGGAAAATAAGAATTTACATGTACATGTGTGTAAACATGCAGAGAGAGAGAGAGAGAGAGAGAGAACATTTTGCATATAGTGATAAATATCGCACACAACAAAACTTCCAAGATTTATAAGAAACCAGCAACTATGCCTAGTAACTGTCCAAGGCAAGTTGCTTCCATGGAATATCTATGTAGCCAAAAAGGTCACACAGGCTTATGCCTATGCTTCCTTGGCCAGCTTAGCTGCCTAGCTTAAAGCAACTGTCCGATTTAGGTGCCTGCCCACCACCCAGTGTGGGGCATGCAGAGACAAACGTATTTTCTTGTTCTTGTTAGAAAAACAGAAAGGTGGTTGGAACACCCTTTTCTTCCTTTTTCAAATTCTTTTGCTTATCTATCTGTTTCTTTAACCTCTTTTTCAGCTTCCTATTTCCCCCTACTTTCACTTTTCTTATGTAGCTTCTCTTTTTTGCTTATTCTTACTTGAGAAGACCCAGCCCCCTTTTCTTCCTTTTCACCTTCCTGTTCTGCTTGTTCTTCTTTTTGCTCTTTTTTTTCCTTTGTTTCCCTTCCCTTCTTTTTACTTTTCTGCAATGATCCCCTCCTTCTTCTTCTTAAAATCTTCCTCAATTGATGTTACTTATTTTGTTTAGACATTGCATTTCTTGATTACTGGCTATGAAATTTGACATGCTTAATCATTTGTTGATATTAGGCAATATAAGCTATTTGAATATAGCACATTATAAGCTATTTGAATATAGCACATTGGATAAATTTTGCAGTAACCCTTGTAGACCTTTAGTGTTAATTCACTTAAATACTTATTGTTTGTGTTGCTAAATGCCTATATCTATTCAAGTTTGTCCTAGTGTTATATTAATGCACATGATGGAATTATAAATTATATATGTACATCAGTTCCATAAAAATACATCTTTGAACATTTAATCATGAATTTCCTTTTTGGCCTTTTCGTTTTAGCAACCACTTGGTCGTGCATACGCACCACCTGAACACTGTGACTACATGATGAAATATATTGTGTAAGAAGTAAAAACTACTAAAGGTAAAAGAATTGGGATTCACAAGACACATATGATAGCAACACTCAAAATTACATGTGCAAAAAAGCCCATGATCCACAAATATAGACAAGTACCAGTTTTTCCAAAATTTGCATATTATTGCTTCCACATCTTTTCCCACGTGCCACAGCTACAGCTTTTCTGGTTGCTCCGACCTACATAAACAATTATGGTTCATGAAGAAACTGAGTGCAGTAGGCACCTTAATACCTTGTGTGGCCAAACCCTCATATAGCAGTTACTGTAGAGGGAAGCAACAGATTCAAACATGAAGACATGGCTAAAAAAAAAAGAGAGAAGAAAGAAAACCTTTCCTGTTGTGATGTATCCGGGTTTGGTGTTGGAGATGAAACTCATCCTAACCCTATCTCAATGGTTCATCTCCAATGACAACACTGGTTGTTCAATGGTGTTCCATACTATGTCACGCTATGGATGCGGATGGGGCACCGACATGGTGCTGGATGCAGTCAGAGCATGTGCAGTGCAGTCAGCCACACGGCAACATTACCTTTCATGGTTTCACCTCTTTTTAATTAAAAAAAGAAACAGATAATGGGGATTAGGGCTTGATCAAGCCCCATTCACCCATTTTCGATCTAATCTGTTTCAATTGCCTACCTCTTCTTAGGCTCCTCTCTCTAGCCACGGTGCTCCTCTCAACATGTCCAATCTCTCTCTCCCTCTCCCTCTTTCACATAGCCTCCTTGAGACATCTTTGAAGGGATTGAGGTTGACCTTCAAACACAGGGGTCACGGTCAACATTCTCATCCCTCCTTCAGGCATAAAGGGATGTATGTCAATACTCTGTGCTTAAAAATTTAGATGAAAATAACCTTGTTAAAAAAGATTCAAAAAGGTAGTATATGACTAAAAAGTGTAAAAAATGAGAAGAGAAAAAAATTACAGATCATGGACAAATAAGGGTAATAAATTAATAATGCTATGAAAAAGCTACGAAAAAAGCCTCATTCAGAGGTTACAACTTACAACTGCTAGTGTTCTTTTATCTCTCTTCTCTATTCATTGAAAGTTTATATTTCTCTCTAACAGCAAACTTGCTGCACATGATATCCACAAATAGCCACCATTTAATAACCAACTTTTGTAACTTCTCAGATCTAGAACTTCCACAGACCGTTTTTTTATTTTTGGCACACAATTTTGTAAATTGTTCTGATCTGCAAACAATCCACTCCTTTGGTTGACTGCATAACTTCAACCAAATTTGAATGAGGACTGAATTAATCATCACTTTAGTCTTGATTTTGACAAGAGAGACCATCAATCAAAGAGAACGAAAAGATGCTGTCAACTAAAGGAAAGTGGATCCTGTGCATATCAAAAAATTCTACATACAAGCTTACAGGTCAAGAACAAATAATGAAAAAATATGCTATAACGCAAAGAGTGGCTTTGTCATGCCCTTTAAAAACCAAGTTTGGAAGTTTGATTTGATGTGTTTAGAACATTCAGATATGCCTCTCTTTGCTACTGAGCCGGGGAAGGTCGTAGTTAGCAGCAAACATAAACACACCTAAATTTTCGGAAATGCTTCATAGCAAGTGTGGAAAAGGTCTTTCAAAAGTACACTTAGTTGGAAGGCCAAGGTCAAACTTTATCTTGAATGAATGTAAATCCTGAAGAAACTTTTTGGGAACATGTTTGTCGATCCACTACCCTGAATGGATTGAAATATGGTTGAAAATTTTCTACCCAGTTTAGAGCAAGAATTTAGATCTTTGGGAATAGACCTAGACGTATTTTAGAATTTTAAATAATGCCTCCCAGAAGCTCAGGTTTCTACCACTTACCCTGAAAGGGTTCACTGATTTATCATTGACACGAAGGTTTACTTGGTGTCTCAAATAAGATGGATTGATATAGGATTCTGGACTCTTGAAAAAGGTGAGACTGCCCTCTCAAACCTTATGGTTTCTGCTTCTGCCTTGAACTTTAGGGAAAAGCATTGACAGGCATGATTTACCCAAACATAGTGCCATATAGACTGTATAGTAAGTAGTCAGAAGATCCAGTTAAGATGGCACAAGCATGGTAGATAATTGATACTTCTAATGGGACTCCAATACTAAATAGCCACGCATTGCATACGATGACAGGGAAGCTATGTCACGGATGATGGTGTTGGTGCTTCTCCGACACAGCACATCCAGTTCGATCAACCGAACCGGGCCAAAACTGACATACACACACACACATATATATATACATTCTTGCCGCACCCCCACCTAAATTTTTTTGAAAAATTGTTGCATCCACACCTGCGCCAGTACCCGCACCCATGTGACATAGCAGGGAAGCAGGAAGGTGAAAGAATCAAAGTAAAAAGTGGTAAGATGTGACCACTTAGCTGCAACCAATAAGCTTAGAATACCTAAACGATTAATAAAAAGATAAAAGCAAGCAATTACATGCCTTACAGTGCTCTAGAATGGCTGATGTATGATGACTTCTCAAGCTGATCTTTAGTTTACCATTCTCCTTCCTATCTAACATCTGGATACAAATTCTTTACATAAGTATCTTTCTTAACAAATGCTAACTGCAACCTGAAAAGCACTTTAGATATTTATGACATTGAACATCACAATGGACAGATTTAGAAAAATCCTAGCAAGACCAAACTATTTGGAGAAAAACCTTAAAATAACACAAACAGGAAGGTGAGGACTGCCAAGAAGAGATGCCCAGAGCAAAAATCCTCGTGAGACTTAAAGTATATGGTCCCATATGCTAGCAAAATTCAGAGTGGAAACTCGGATCAGTGGCATCATGTCCACATATGCAGAAGCATATATGATAGCATTTGTTAGACTCTTGCAAACAACTCCATTCCATTCTAGCCCGTTAAACTCTAGAATAAGAATAACTTGATGAAAATTAGACTAAAGGGATATCCACTTAAAGAAAGAGAGATTTTAGAAGTTTATGAAATAACAGCATCAGATATAGTTATGGAATTCTATGACAAAACCACAAAAAGATGCCCGAAGAGCAATGAAGTTCAAAAGACAGCAAGAGAAAGAATATCAGCAAGTTCATAATGTCTAAATAATCTTTTATAAGTAGCAGACATAGTTATCAGGTTCTCCAAAAAAAGTGTTAAAACAAATTCACCCAGAAATAGGTCAAAAAACTGACTTCTCATTTCACTCAACTGTGCAAAATGCCCAGAAAAAAATTGTAAATGCCTGTTTTTATATATGATAAGTATTCAACATGACATACATCTGGACATATAATTATTCGGGATAATCTATTAATAACATCCACTAAATTTAGAAAAAAAAATCTGGAAATTCCTTATAACATAAATGCTGCTATAGCACACATGTGCATCACATCTTTTATGTTGATTATTGAAACAGAAAACCAGTAATCTTGACCAAGAATGAACACAACTTTTAACATACGGATCCACATTTGCGTCCAACTATAGTCTCAGGTCAACTGGGCTCCTGATCAGTCATACTGTGTGGTTCTATATCATAAAAATTTGCTGATTAGAGTTGATGCGACCAGACTTCACCTCAGTTCACAAGTGAAAAATTGACAGTGCAAAACTTCAGTGGTTCCAGATCCTACAACTTTCTAATATGTACACCATCAGTTTGTCTTACCTTCAACTAACTAGTAACTACTGGGCTGTTGGTAACGGATGCAAATCATGCTATTATTATTGTCCTCTCCCTTACCAGAATAGGCATATCCACCTGCTTCAGTGCTATCCCTTTTGCAAACACATAAGCTAGAAATATAGACTTTTTATTTTGAATTACAGCATTTGTAAGTCACTGGAGCAACAGACATCAATTGATTCAATAACTGCAAGAGTGTGTCAGTCTGACTGAACGTACGCAAATTAAATTACCAAATGAAAAACAAAATCAATTTGCCAACCTTGATAAACTCTGAAGGCATTCCAGCAAGTTGTTCTTCTGAAAATAGAAGGAAATCACAATCCTCATCCATATTTTGTATGTATTCATAGCTTAGCTCATCTATTTTTTCCCTCAACCTGTCAAGTTCTTCTCTCTTGCTTGAAGCCAGGTTTACACCATTTCGCTCAAACTCTCTAACCTGTGACCAGTCGAAATCAGTAATAACATTAGGAAAAAAATAAGAATGAAGTGAACTAGATAACCCTGGAACTGGTTGTGTGGAAACCTTAGAAGGCATATTAAGCCAATCAAGGAGAAGCAATTGACAGTGGTGAATAAAAAGGCATTAACGGCTATATAATAAACCAAACCATCAATAGTCATGCAACCATTGAGTCCATGACTTGATGGTGTTTCAAGTGATTAATGTGATGCATTGGGAGCATATCAAGATACAGGGTGATACAAGAAGGATTCTGAGTGCCAAAACATGTAGATATTGTATATTTCAGTATTATTTTTATGTATAATAACTTTGTTTTGTCCTGGAGGGCATTTAGATGATTCAGACCAACAACCTATTTGGGTGTTTAACAGCTTGAAATTCTAGCTATTCTTGGCATTTCCAGCGGCTAGTTGGGAATCGCACTATCACTCCCTCTTGCATGTATTGATGCTCAGCCTCCACTTGTGAACAAACATATGTTTTATATGCATTTTGAGTTTTCAAAGTTCAAACCAAGAATTACTCCATTCAAACCTCGTGCTTGAGGGCGTTATCACAAATAATATCCTCTCGAGCATTAATCTGGAAGTTGTTTTCCTCAGGCACATCTCAGGAACTCAAAAAAAATTGAGAGGAGAAAAGAATAATAAATGTAAAAAACCAAGTTTTCTACTTATCTTCTTTCAAAAACGTTGATCAAAATTCAAAATAATTAATAATATATTAAAAAAAACCTCAAGAAAATAAAACACCTTATCATTTCTTTGAAAAAAGGGAAAAACACAAGAAAGACATGTTTCTCTACATTTTGCCATTTTAATTTTCGAAATATCATTATACCTTTCGGCCTTTCCTATTTTCCTTTACTTTTCTGTTTTTTTTCACCTTCTTTTGAAAAAGAAGGCTGATACTTGTGACAGTGCTCGAGACTATTTCTATTCTTGTGTATTTGGCTCTTGGCAACAGAGGCAGAGCCAGGGGCTGGCAATGGCCATGGGCCCCCCAAGATTTGGAAAAATAAATTTACAACTTAAATTTTCAAAATTCTAATTTGGCCTCTGCAAAAGTTTTGAAAAATATATTTGGGCCCCATGAAAAAGTTTCAAAAGTTTCTTTGAAAGATTTTGGCCCGACTTTACCCTCTCTAGTGAACGTTCTTTCTTACAATACTTTGATGTATCTATATCAAAGTCTACAACTTCACACTAGAGGCAAGAAGGAGACTGAAAGCTCCACGAAGCATAAGGAAGAGGATCAGTAGCACCCAAAAAGGAGGCTAAAGTGTCATGTCAAGATCCTAGAACTGTATGGTATCTCCTTTAGGAAGGAAGAACCTTTTGGATTTGGAAATAGTTTCATATGATATTACGAAAATTTGGCTAGCTAACTATTTAGCTAAAAAGTTCAATTTCCATAGATTTCTCCACAAGGGCTTTAGTTCACAGTTTCACTAATACACCACCAAAACTCCAATATCCTCTTCAGCACCGATTTCAGATTTAGTAACCCCAGGAGTAGAGACCTGCCCAATAGATACAAAAAGGGGCATCAAGCCAGCTACCCTACAAGTAACCAGTACCCGGCATGACTCGGGCTAGAGCCCCACCCAAAAATTGGGTGCTAGGCCGGCCTGACTCGGCCCAAATGCCAAGTCGGTGTCTAGGCTCCTCTTCAATAAAAAAGAGGAAAATAGAAAATGAGAAAGTTTGCCAAACTGGAGGTTTTGGAGAATCTCTAAACTCGATCAATATGATAGAAGATAGACATGAAGAAACAAATCAAACTTTTAGGGCCAAATATTAAAAATTAATATTTCTTTCCTCAGCTACTTTAAGTAGGCATTTGGACTATTTCCAGAACCTAGGTGCACTTTTAACTATGAACAACAGAACAAGTTAAAGATAATATCTCATAAACTTCATGTCCATAAAATAGCAGGAGCATTAATAATAAATCATTATTTGCAAACAAAGAAGATTTAATGAGACCTACATCTGGTCCTGTCAAATATACATATTGAAGGCAGATAGTAAACTTAGAAAAAATTTTCAGAAGCAGACCGATGAAGGGTGCAACTACACATGATACAATAGGAACCAGTACCAGGCAAAGAATGTAGCACTTAGATTCCGAACTCATCCATTCATCTCTTGTAGCCAAAGCTTTGACAGAACGATAAACATCGTCTCTCTTGCTGATCACCTTGCACAATATTCAGATATATTAGTTTATGATCCAAATGAATCAGCCAATCTAAGGTGGTCTACATTGAAGGCATTAAGTAAAAAAACACAAGAAGGATAATCTTTCTGTTCCTCTTTGTTCCAAATCACAGTCATAAATATCAGCAGTATTTTCAAATATCACAACAAAATGTCAAAAACATATGTCACATAGGTGTAGGTATGAATGCTGATATGGTTGCAAGTGCAGACACCAGTGCAAAGCAATTTAAAAACCTTAGGTGGGAACATAGCCATATGGCATACACACTTATACACATATATATAGCAACAATAAGATGCTAAGCCAAACAAACACATATATTCATTATTTATAATGATAAAATATACAATATATCAAAAAAATACAAAATATAAGTCTATGGTGTCCCTTAACCACACCCATATCCAGCCATGTCTGCACGAGTGCATGCCCTTCAAAGCATGTCCCCATGAAATTTTCAAAAACAAGTGAAATGAAAAATATGGGATAATATTGCAATATTTTGAATACTTTCGAAAGGTGAAAATATTGTAATATTTTCACAAAATTTTACAAAAACTACTTTTAATATATTTTATATTTTTAACGTTTTAATAACTATTTTGAATTTTTATGTGTAAAAAATTAGTAAAAACTTTTATCTACACAATTTTCTCTATTTTTTATATTTTTTAGTTTTTTAAAATTGCCAATATTTTCTGAGAAAAACAAATTTTCCTATTAATACTTAAGGTAAACATCGCCAATAGAACCCAATAATGATATTTATGGCTCAGTCTCAATCTCAAATTGCATATGGGTGCATTCGTAACAATAAAAGATATATGAAGCTAAGAGAGACGAGTAATTACTTTTTCGGTAATAGGATGAAAAAAAGGAACATGTAACCAATACCATTCTTAGAAAAGTTTTTGCCAGGAGCTTTTCCAAGATGTAGTTTTTCTTGAGAAAATACCCAAACATTTTGGTAGTTCTAGAACTTACAAAATATAAGGACCAAAAACAAGTTGCATAATGAAAGGTTTTCGACTATTTTTTCTTGCAAAAATATAAAGAAAGAAGAAGAAAAACATTTGGAAAAGTTAAAAAAACAAAAAAACTTAGATACTTGACATATGAAAAGGGGTATTCTTGACAGTCTCAGAAGAATATCCAGAATACCATGGAATAATATTGCAAGTATATCACGATTTTTTTTCATTATTTGGTGATATTAGGAAATGCCTATATATTTGGCCAATGGTATTTAGTTGGTTCTGGTCAACTGCCAGGCTTTCAACAATTTTCTGTGTATGGAGATTAGTTGCTCATAACAAGTAACAATAGAGATAGGATTGCATTCAACGCATGGAGAGACAAAAGAATAAATCAGTTACCAAAATTGATAGGATTGCATTCGAAGTATGAAGAGTTAGAAGAAGAAACCAGTTACACAAACAAATATGGAACTCATAGATAAATACTGACAGAACACACAGAAAAACACTTTGACCACTTTGAAATACATAATACACACAGGAAACACTTTGAAAACATGCCAAACACTTTGAAGGTGAAAAGTCATCTTCCATGGACTAGGCATGCTGGCGCCTAGACGCCAGCCTAGGCACCAACACCAAACCCCTCGCCTAAGTCATGGACATAGGCATGGCTGTGGAGTCACACCTAGTACACGACTAAGCGTCGCCTAGGCGACGCCTTAACAACTAAGCTCACATTAAAGAATATAGGTAATCCTGAGAGCTGGCATGATGGAAGGGGGGAAAAAAATTACAGAAAAGGAATTATGTCAGCTACTTACAAGTAAAAAATGTCAGATATGTGCAACTAGATTTAGTAAAATACACATCCCAGAGCATGGGTTCACTATCTAACCTTATTCAAACTTGGCTTCAAATGACTCAAGTTGAACCAGGTAATGGCCAAAAAATAAATTGCTTGTTATATGTATTTGGTCCAGCATGATATGGACAAAGAACTGGTTCCAGTCTAGAACAATGTCACATTATGGGATTCATCAGCTAAATGTATTAGATACAAGGCATCAAATTGAAGTATTGAACCAATTTTCAATTGGGCTTCTACACAAATCAATCAGGATCTGAGCTAGAAAAACTAAAAGGAAGATGGTATTGCATTCCATTTTCAATCTGGAAGATTTCTAAACTCAGTTGATATGGTAATATTAATAAGCATGTCCTAAAGTGAACGGCATGAATTATGGCTTCCACAGAGCTTTATGATGTAACACACCTATGCTCAGCCTTTATTCAAGAAATTATCCCATTATTATTCATGAAGGAAGCGAAGCAAAACCTAAGCAGAAACCTACATAGGAGCCAGTGGCTAAACTATAATTGCAACATATATGTGATCGCATAAAAAGAATACCAAAAGACAAGGACACTGAGAACTAATGTCAACAACACAAGTAAATAGGCCATAAGTGGATCGCTGAGTACTGGTAAGGTATGGCTCTTATTTCCTTTTATATCGTTGTGTGTGACTCTGTGAGTGTGTCTGTCTTGGTTTGTTGTGTGCTGAGGAACCAATGGCCAGACAGATATTTCGCTCTACTCCCCCCAATCTTCACTTTAGGCCACTCCGGAGGGAGGCAACTTTTCAGTCAGAGTCATCACTGCCACCCCTACAACTGAACCTTGAGTTGAAAATTTAGGGTCAGCTTAGGCACATTCCCACCTGACCTATATGTGGCTCGCACACTGGCAAAGGTTGCCAAAATTCCTAGCTTCTGCTTCTGTAGTTCAGATTGATTTATACAAGAGGAAAGCACACAGATCCCACTTTTCATATAGATATAAAGGATATACAAGGAGGCCACCTGCACATTGAAAGGTGAGCGTCTATCTTTTTCTCAGCATTGGCACTAGCTTTGCGCACATCTTCTGAGCAAGAAACCATCTTGTGCAAAAGACAAGTTTGAATAAGTGGAAACTGCTCTGCCTCAAGCTCAGCTAATGGAGAGACGGTGTTCATATATGTAACCTGCAAAAGTTAGATCAACACGGTAAAGGAAGCCTGATCGAAGCATAACTTTTATACGGGGAGAACCAAGAATGACTGCTGATTACCAATGTATTTATTATAGTCATACAACAAAATATTATACTTCTAAAGTAACCAAGGGACATCTGGCTGATAAACGAGTAGTCCTAAACAAAAACAGAATACCGTACGTTCAATCGATTGTCAAGTAAAATTAAGATCTGAAGCCAATCGTATATGCTTCTTCATTTTGTACTAGTTTGATTAGCGTGTAAGAGTTCAGACCGGAAGAATACAGAATATGTTTCATCTAAACACCCTTACGCATAGAAATTTCATCATATGATCCTAGTTGCACGATTCTAGAGGTGGCAATGACAAGTTTCAGCACGACCACTTACCCTAGGAACGCAGTAAGGCACGATATTTTCATGCATTGGTATTAACTCAATAACCTCAAGTGGGTGAATTCAAGTAACTCCGAAGATTTATACCATTGCCTCGTAAAGGTTGTAAACGTGCCCGAATGTCAAACTGGTATGGACATCGGGCAGAAATTAGGTGATGTAGAAGAAAAATGCAAGAAAAAAACAATGCCAAAGTGCACTTATTGATTCCAATTGTTCGTGCAGTGATGATACAATACAACGCAATGGCGTAACTTCGAAGAGGGTAAAAGCCACCTTATGGAGCGGCACGGACGCCACAGAATCATGGACCTCTTTCGAATTCGAGATAACGCGATCGGCGAGCTTGCTGATTTCCGAAGCCGATAGATTCACGCGAATTCGAAGCCCGGGCACGTCGCCTGCACCACCGAACAGAACCGCAATTGTCAAATATGGGAACGGGTACAAGAAAATACGAAAGCCAGTAAGAGATGCAACTGTTGGCCTCTCCAAAAAAAAAAAAACACACACACACACACATGCACACACAGAGAGAAACCGACGTTTCTTCTTGCTCCGCCTTCTCTGGTCGATGATGGCGGAGAATACGAAGCCGACAGCGAGGGCGACGAAAGCTGCTGCTCCAGTGACAGCGATGGCGTTCTTCTTCTTCTCTTTTCTTTCTGCCATCTCTCTCTCTCTCGGTCTCTCTCTCTCTCCCTCTCTCTCTCTCTCTCCCTCTCTCTGTGCGTTGCAGAGCAGAAGAGTTTGGTGAGCAGGAGGAAGACGAAGTCCACAAGAAGGGCACATACGTAATAAGAAGAAAACCCTAAGGGCGCATGAGACATTTTCCGGAATTTTGGCGCGTATTTTGGTGGACGGTCAGGAAATATAGTGAGAGAGAGAGAGAGGGCAGTGGTGCTTTAGATTTAGGGCGCTGTCCACGTCATCCTCTTTCTTTATGCTGATTGGGTAACGGTTTGCCGGTGAACGCTGTCCCAGTTGGCCAATTACGACAAATGTTAACGATTAATGAATGTAACGGAAATTTAACGCCGATTAAATTTAATAACCCTGGCTCTGTGCATTGGACGTCTTTTACTTGCACTATTAGACTTGGCTTGTAATATTATTAGACGTAGTCATGAACATCCTGTTCTCGGACAAGAACTTAGGAAGTCATAAAAATATGTGGTCATATAATATAAGCAATTTTCTTGCGATGACTATATGTTATCTATCACATATATCGTAGGGTTCCATGATTGTTTTAACTATTTAATAGTGTCATGAATATAAATGAACCCTCTTTTCTTATTTAAGTTGTTTTTGTCCCTTTGACTTCATTGTTGGTTATGTGCATCTTAGTTGCACATTTCGCTTATGTATCTGCCAAGGGCTATTCAACACATTTGACATCATTAACACCAATTTGATATAAAGAATATATATGACAGCAAATAAGATCGTCGAATCTTATGGTAAAATGACTATTTATAAGAGAACTTCTACTCATCTTTACACCAATTTTTCACTTACTTTGAGATGCGTTCGAATCCAAACGTCATCCAAGTGGTTTGCATGCGCGGACACGATAGCAGGGTTTCACGATATGGAAGTTATCCGTTCCACAAGGACTCAGAGCAACGGAAATAAATTTTTTTGTCAATTTCCTCGACAAAGAGCGCGTAAAATATTCTGTCCTATCCAATTGGATATATATATATATATATATATATATATATATATATATATATATATATATATATATATATATATATATATATTCAATTTTGCCTTTTCTTTATTAAATGCTTATTATTAAGCATTTAATAAGAACGTGTATAGACTCAACTGCCGGTTGCCCTAACTTTGTATTGTTAATTTTAACTCTATATATATGTCACGTTTTGTTATTAGTGCAAACAATCATAGTAGCCGTTGTTATTATAGGTTCATTTTCCATAAAATCTGCTACAATTATGTCATTTTTATAATATTTTATACAATACATAGTCAATCCGAATGAAGAAAAATTTCCAATTTAAAGACTTTCAGCTACAAGTTTTTTTTTTGTTATAAAATTCAACTTAGATATCCAAAACATCTTTTTTTTCCATCCTTTTTATGTTTTACACAGTCATTTCATTTGAATAACTAAAACATTAGTTGTCATTCTTTTTTTTTTGGTAAGTTTACACATGACAACTTGTAAGTCATCAACCAAATTGATTGCATGATATATGATCAATCTACTTAGCCCTCATAGTTATTCAGGGCACACATTTCATGAACATATATACATAATCATTTGTCTGGCACATATAAAGCTACTACTTCACGAACATGGATTGCAACCTCCATTTATAAGCTATGCCACACGGATACGTGGGTCAAACCCACGTATCTGTATCTATACTCGAATACCTGAATCTCGATACCGATACTCCTTTGGTACGTCTGCTTCGGGTCTGGGTCAAACCCGATCCGAACCCGTTAAAGGAAACCCGATTTCTTTTTTTATCGACTTTTCTTTCTCCATTTCACCCGACGAGGTCTGTGCCTTTGGGGTTTATGCAGCTGTAGCAGATCGTGGGCAAAGATGGCAGATAGTTTAATGTTTTTTGTGATGAACTATTAGTTTTAGTTTAATGTTTTTTTTTTCATTTTATCATTTGATAATATAAAATTAGCCGTATTCGCGTATCCTAAAAAATTAAAAATTACCGTATCTGTACCCGTATCGTACCAGTATCTGTGTGACTTAGTTTATAAGAAAAGGAAGTAATGCGTTCAAGCCCTTATTTACCTGATTCTTGTAAAGTTGCTTCCACCGCAACCTGTCCCCTTTTTTTATCCGTTAAGTGTTCATGGCAAAGCATTAAGATTATGAGAATGGAAAGAAAATAAAGGGAGATAGAGATTAATATTTGTCACATATATATATATATAGCATTGTGATGTTCTTGCACAAGCCAAAGAAATCGCAGGCCCGGAAATGGGCGGTCTCTCTTCGCTTGAAACCAATAAGTGTCTATGACTTGAGACGAGTAGCGGAGCCAAAATTGATTGGAAGGACACTCGTTTAAAAATATTCATATTTGGAGTGAGACTTGTATATATATAAATAAAATTTAATAGACTGGTGTGGGCAATTGCCCACACCAGTCACCATAATAGACTAGTTCGTGCAACTGCCCATTTGGTTGAGACTAAGTTTAGTTTAATATGTTTGAGACAAACTCAGAAATAGGATAATTTTTTTAATGCTTATGACAAAAAAACATGAGCCCTTAAATAAAAATGCGTTTGAATTAGTGGCCGATTATAATATTAGTGAGAATAGTTTAATTTTACCAATGTTTGGTGAAGCACGTGCTTTCATGTGCTTCAAGACCACGGACCAGCCACTCTTGCACCTATGGACTCATGACCCAGTTTTCACAAAGGGTAACCCGAACCTCAAGCAACTCCGTGGGGCCGTTGAATTGTTCGGATCTACGGCTCACATGATAGGCCACCAAATCTTTAGTTTTTCATGCATTCCATTATTATCAGCGTTCAAATTCACAAGCAGTCGGCAGCAATAATAAATGTTGCATCAAAAAGAGTACTTGGACCGAGGGGGGACACTGCCTCATTATTTTTTAAGTAATGATTTTTATTTTTCTCCTGAGGCGGGGCCAAATTACTCAGAATAAACTTTATATTTTTAATATAATCTAATATAAAAATATAATTAATTGTGACACTATTTATATATATATTTACACTATGAAATAACTTTTCCAATTAGTTGTTGTACATTGTGAAAGTTTTCGCCTCAAAGGCACTATTTAAAAAAATATTCGACATTTAAATACGTAGTAAACTAGTAAAATAATTGAGGGGCACCATATATAAGTAACTAAATAATTGATGGACATTTATATAAAATTAAACAAATAGTTGGAACCAACCAAATGTAAATAAATTAATTTTATGAGACTGTCACACTAGCGAATGTACACCGTTACCCATGTAAGCTAATAGAGACATAGAAAAAATGTTTTAGATTATGCAAAAATTTTCAGGTTCAACCTTTTAGGCACACTTCAGGTGAGCGAGAGGATCATACTGCTCGAAGTGAAGCCCGAAGCCCCCTATTACCCTTGTTTTTAGAGTCATGAGTTGCGTCTGTGTCAGTGATAGAATGAGACATCATTTAGCTTAGATGTCGCGTCCTGCCAAGACCTTAAGACACAAGAGCATAGTGCTTATTGAAATTGAACTAGAGACCTATTTTTTACTGACCCTTAATCCGACCAGCCATGCTATGCCCTTGAGGGAACACTCTTAAACACACTTAATCGATACTACAACGTAAGAACGAGCGCACTTTCTAACTAATGAAATAATTTATTAACATCATGAATCAAAGGTTTGCCATTATGCACTAGGAACAAATATTTGGAGAATTTTTCTATCCCTTGCTTTACAAAAAAGGCACCTTTTTATGGTGTATCATATCCAACTAGTTAAAGCATTAAAACTAAACACGCCAAATATACATAAATCAAACTAGTAAACTGCCGCCTTAGCTTTTCCATGTTAGTGCCCTTCTGTAAGTACCATTAGCCCGGAGCTCATCTCTTTAAAATCCATTTGATTAAGGTTGTGTTTGATAACTTTAGATTTTAGATCGAAAGCTGCATTAAAACGTGTGTTTTGAAAGATGTGAATAATCTACATGTAATGAATCATGAAAAATAAGACGGGCGCCGTCAAATTATGCAGCTTGACCTTGTCGTTGTTAGGCAGTTAGTTGCTGGTTTGACCTTTTTGTAGACATTAAGTCCGCGGCATCATTATCTTTGAGAATTTATATTGCCAAGCAAGCAACAACTTTAAGAGATAATATAAATTCAAATTAAAATTTGAATGGTCTTAGTTAGATAACCAGTAGCTTATGAAAATGGAGACTTGGATTTGGTGCCCTTTCCTTTGTTTGACTAAGTTGCACCAAGTTCGGTTTCTACGGTTCTAGTTCATAGGAATCCGACCCGACAGCACGTGAAGAAGAAATTGCCTGAGCTAATGACCCTATGGAATAGGAGAGGAGAGTCAGGGTCTTGTCCGGTCCAAGTGGTGCTATTGACCCGGCTCAAATGGAGGGATCGGACAAGGTTCAACTTCAACGTCATATCTAAGTAAGACCAGAGGACGCCCGACCAAGTCCCTTGGCCTGAGACGCGAGACTTATCGGACCCAGGTGCAGACCAAGCGCACCCGGACTGGGTCGACCAGACCCATTCGAGCTGGCCACGAGGAGGCATTGCATTGTGGGGCCCAACCCAAAAGAGACAACGGCCATGTGACCACGCAGAGACATGACGTTTCCCCCTTCCTTTCGCCTTCTTTCTCCCTCTCTGGATACCTGGCATCTTGCAGGGTTGCATCTGCATCTCACCATCAAATCGATCCTTTCTTCTTGTCTGCAATTGCTCCTCTGTTTCCCCACTCCTCAGAAGGAACCCTAGTGTCCGGCGACGAGATCGTTTTCCCCCATTGTTCGTTCTGCAGATTAGGGCTCTTACCTCTATTTTGAGAGAGAGAGAGAGTGAGAGACAGAGGGTGAGTCCCACCATGAAAATGAACATTTATAGTGGGAAGAGAGATTGGACTCCTCCTTGCTTCTACCGTCATCTTTGATTAGAGTCCTGAGTTCCATTATTAGCTGGGCGAGAAAGTAGGGAGGTAAAGGCGGGTTAGGGGTGAAGGAATGGGGATGATGATCCGACCGTGAAGGATCGGACTCCGTCCCTTCACCGACTCCGGAATTGTGTCCTGCCCACCCCTATTTTTAGATAAAAGAAACAAGATAGAGAGAGGGAGAAAGAAGCCGGGAGAATTTGATAATGCCAAGCGTAGCGGTGAAGCTGTACAGCGTCTTGTTCAAGATCCTTCAGAAACACAGGCTCCAGAATAGGACTTTCTCGCCGGAGGAGGGCAGCAACCCCTTCGGCGTCACCTCCCGGCCGGAGGAGGAGTCGGCGGTTCCCGCGAATGCCTCCTTTAACGATGGCGTCGCCACCAAGGACATTCACATCGATGCCCTCACCTCCCTCTCCGTCAGGATCTTCCTACCGGAATCCTCCCTCCATCCGCCCTTCGACCCTCTCTCCAAGCGGCCCGATCTCCGCCAGTCCCTCACACGCCGGAGCAGCTATGGTGGTGTCACCGCAACCTCGACGTCTCCAGCGGCAGGGGAGATCCGGCGGAGCAGTTATGGCGGTGAATCCTCCGGCATTGGAGACGTCAATGGCGCCGTGGCCTCTGGATCTAATGGCCATTTGAAGGATTCTAAGAGGCGGCAAGATGGTGGCGGAGTGTATAGAGGATACCTCCCGGGGAACACAAGTTCCTCGTCTTCCCGGAGATTGCCCATCGTCCTGCAGTTCCACGGCGGAGGTTTCGTTTCCGGGAGTAAGGATTCCTATGCGAACGATGTCTTCTGCAGGCGGATTGCGAAGCTTTGCGAAGTGATTGTGATCGCCGTTGGCTATCGATTGGCACCGGAGAATCGGTATCCAGCTGCTTTCGAGGACGGATTGAAGGTTCTCAATTGGTTGGGGAAGCAGGCGAATCTTGCTGAGTGTAACAAGTCGCTTGGAAGCTCACGCGGCAGTGCGAGCTCTGCCGATCTACGCAAGTCCGATGTACATAGGCACATTGTGGACGCGTTTGGTGCGTCGATGGTCGAGCCGTGGCTGGCTACTCACGGTGATCCTTCAAGGTTTTCCATTTCTCCCGCCATTCTTCCTAACATTGATTTTATAGGACATTATCATTTGAAAATGTTTCCCACCTTTGGGTTTCATGCCTCCGTTTGCTTCATTTCCATTTAAGCACCTTCTCATTCTTAGTATGTTTACTAGCTAGAGGAGGGTACATCAGTTGGCAGGCAGGGTGTTCCTGAGATTCACAATCATTTGGTTAGGTCGAATTATTCACCTGGGGAAAACAGTCAAGAGCTTAAACCTTTGTTGGTAATCTCAGGATGGCCTGGCCATTGTGGTGTTCTGCTAGAGATACATGGTTCATGGGGTTGTGCTGAGCTTTCTGGTGTTTGTTACTTGTTTGGTGGTCGAAATACTTCCTCTGTTATCACGAGGATGCCTGTATGAAACACGAATTCACAAATGCTATGGTTGTGGATTTTCTTGTTTATGGGCTCTGTAATACTGTATTTGTACATCCTGCTCCTGTGTGTTGCTTGAGGTCCATGTTACTACTCTTGCAATGCCATGTTCCTCATACCTGCCAAATGAAAATAAAAAAAAGGCTGAGACGAGTATTGAAGTGACGAGGCATCAATGGTGGAATAGATAATTTGGCCTAGCTGGGTACTTGTTTTCTGCCGTATAGTCATGTGAAAATTAACGTCAAATATTAAGTATCTCCGCAATCAGATACTGTAGCATCTATCTCGTGTTGACATGATACGCTGTCTTGCACTGGCAAATGTCACCACTTCATGGAAAAGATCCAACTTGTGTTGGACAAAATTAACCTCATTAAACTTTGGCGATTGGCTATCTATTCTATGTTTGCATGGTGACTGCGTGCATGCAGCCTTGTCTGCATGTTTGTGTGTACATGCTGGTTATTCTATGTCTCTGCTTTCAACTGGAATACTGTGACAGGGATTTAACTGTTCAAAGATTCGTAGGTAAGATAGTCCTCTTTCCCTGGTTGTTCATTGATGTGCAGGACATGGTGGTCTGTTTTGTCTTCCTGGCCTAGTTAGACAAACAGACCTCTTTTCTCTTGTACTACATTAAACTTCTTTTGTGTGTGTGTGTGTGTGTGTGTGTGTGTGTAGATTTTGTATGCTACCATGTTCTTTTCCTTGAACGTAGTTTCTATTCTGATGTACATAGGCAGGGTCTCTAGTATCTTAGTTAAGGTACCCTTAGCAAAGTCTGTCTGTAATCTTGCTTTAAACAGATGTATGAGCCTGTACCACTTCATATCCACTGAATTGCAGCTATGCAGCTGCTTCTCAGAAGAAAAAAATCCGAGAAAGAAAAATTTGCATTTGGTATTATGTAAAATTCTTATTCATTCTCTGATGCTTTTGTGCATTAGTTTAATGTATCACTTCTTTCATATAAAAGTGGTCAATGAACAATCAAAAACAACGTTTCCAGATTCTGGAGTAGCTGCTGCTCTAATGTTGTACCTTTTAGGTTATAATCTAACAATAAATTGAAAAGTGATTTAACAGTGTTAGACATGTAACAAGTTGAGCTATCCCTTGAGGGACAGTTAACTAGTTGTTCTCTTGGTAGTTGTTGATTCATAAAATATTGAAAAAGTGCCACAATTATGTCAATTAAGGAAGGAAAGTGAACAGCAGAAGTCCTTCTATAGTGTTAATGAATAATGATGAGAGACATGTTTGACCCAATGTTGTAAAAGGCGATAAAGTGAGGCGAGGCGTTGAGCCTCTCAGGAGGCGAAGCGAGCGTTAATTGAAGCGTAAGCTTCACAGATAAATTTATAAATTATATAATATTATAAAAATAATTATAAAACTGAAAAAAATGACTACCATGAAAATTGAGACGTCGTATGCTTCTCACAACATTGGGCGGAAGCCTTGAGAATCTATATTGTGGAAAAATCCAAAGAAAAAAAAAATATTGAGAAAAAAATACTTGAAAATCTGATGTTTCGCCCGAATCAATGGATAAATGTTGCGTGACTCAGAGAAGAAAAGCTGTTCAAATGGAAAAATCAAATCAGAAAAACTTAAGTCGGATGAATCCAGATGGAAGCATGAATGGGCGATGGCCTTGCTTGATGGAAGCACCAATGATATACATCGAAGAAAGTCTGTCGATGATCTTAGAACCATGGGCAACCTTCGACTGCCAAGGGAGGAGGCATCGAAGGGCACTGTCGCCGTTTGGGGCAGCAACTGTAAACAAGCCACGAAGATACTGAGGCGTTTGAAGTGCCTCCTGCTGAGTGGAAGAAGTCCACCGGAGAATCCTTACAACCATCTAGGTTAGAGACGAGCAGGGGACAGGGATGAGCATTGAATGGGCGACGATCGAACCACGCACCATCGTGGGTCACCAGCAACCGCACGAACCGTTGCAGGCCGAGACATTCGTGGCGGTCGAAGGAGGAAAGACGATGGCCAGTTTTGGATATGGTGACCGCCGGCAGCAACCTTTCCGACTGTTTTGGGCGTTGGGTTGTTTGGGCAACGACCATTGACGATGTTGTCACTTGTCTCCAGCGACCCAGAGGCGGCAGATGGTGGAAGCAACAGGTTTGTGGGAACCGGGCGCCTCAAGCAGAAGCGCATGCCACTGTCTAAAGCGTGCGCCTCATGTGGATGAAGCGCACGCTTCAGGGACACGTGCGCTTCGAACATGCGCTTCAAGACGTTTTTTAGAAAAAACGCCTTGAGTCGCATGTTTTTTGTGTGAAGCGTATGCTTCTCACAACATTGGTTTGACCATCTCCATGAACTGTAGCATGACCTCTTACTGTAATGTGCTGCAGATGACCCATTTGTAGGTCCAAGTGAACTACTTACACGACCTTTTTTGCCAGCTTCCATTTGGTTAACCTAGAACAGTTGTTCATTTTTCTTCTTTTTTATAATCAATGAAACCGCCTGTAAAGATGGGGCATGGGTTTCTGGCTTATTGCCAAACCTTGCCTAATATATGTGAAACCTCTGGGCAGCTTCACCTTTCATACTGAATGAGCGGCCCAATCACTTCAGAATTGCACTCCAATTATCAAACTTTTGACTTCCTTCCATGTAAAGGCCTTAAACTGATCTATGCAGCCCATTGCATTGTCACTGTATAATTCTGGCAGTGCATCAATTGCACTATGACCAGAATTTAGCTCTCGCCTGATTGGGTTGCCTGCATTCTTTGTGATATTTTGACTTTCTCAATACGCAATAAACAAATTTCAGACACTTAGGCTTTTCTTGACCGAGTCAATTACCATCAGCGTGGTTCATACTTCATATAGTGGTGGGAAGTGCTTAAGTGAAATCGTGTATACATATATGTGCTATTTTGTGGAATCTGAGAATGTAAGGATATTTATGTAAGAATATTCAAGTGTTTCTATTTTTACGTTTTTTAGGCACTTTCTTTAATTTATCATCCAAGTAATCAGGTAATTATAATGTTGGTGCAAGTATGTGTAATATTTGAGCCAAGAGAAGATGTACCTTATCTGCTAAAACATCGGAGATATTTTCACTGCATTTAAACCCCAGCATGTACTTGGTTATGAATGTGCCTTCTTTAATTTATCCTTGTTTAAGTCTAACACTGTTTGTCTACCTTTTTCCACTAAGCGTTCTGAATTTTGACTTTTGTGTCCACTATATGCAGGTGTGTTCTCCTTGGAGTTAGCTGTGGTGCCAACATTGCAGACTATGTTGCTCGGAAGGCTGTCGCTGCTGGCAACCTTTTGGAGCCTGTTAAAGTTGTTGCACAGATTCTAATGTATCCCTTTTTCATCGGCAGCGTGCCCACACATTCAGAAATTAAGTTGGTGAACACATACTTCTATGACAAGGCGATCTGTATGTTGGCCTGGAAGTTATTTTTGCCAGAGGAAGAGTTCAGTTTGGATCACCCTGCTGCGAACCCCCTCATTGCAGGCAGAGAGCCCCCACTCAAGTTCATGCCTCCAACACTCACGGTAGTTGCCGAGCATGATTGGATGAGGGATCGTGCTATTGCATATTCAGAAGAGCTCAGGAAGGTGAATATTGATGCACCTGTCCTCGAATACAAGGATGCGGTTCACGAATTTGCCACTTTGGACAGGCTTCTGAAGACACCACAGGCCCAGGCTTGTGCAGAGGACATCGCGATTTGGATGAAGAAGTATATCTCGCTGAGGGGTCACGAATTTTCATACTAAATAGTTTCTTTTTTTGCTCCTCTCTATTTCCTTGTCTTATTGTTGTCCTCTTGTCCTTAATTTTTTCAATTAGCTAAGGTATGTAAGGCGTTTACATTTCTATGGTCGTCATTTTTTCTACAGAATGTCATTTTTGTATCATAAGTGAGTTTGGGTTAATGAGATTGCTAGATGTAAGCACATCTTGGCCATTCTTCTGATCGATGGTTGTCTTTGAATCATATCGATAAGATGTCATTGTAATGATAGTTAATGAACTTTGAGGGTTCTTATTCGAATTGGACGCCTACAATTGGCTGTGATTGAGCCAGCGGCAAGTTTGTCTCTTTTATCCGAGGTCTTGATTTGGTCGAGTTTGCCGTCCCGCTGTAATTATACTGTACTTACACCAGTTTCACTGTCACCAAGCCATTACATCTGTCTGTTTCTAAGTTGGTGATGCAGCATATATATATATATATATTGTGTAGCAAATCTAGAAGTATGAGACTTTTCTCCCCATAAGATAACACACATGGTCGACACCAGAACCACTTACTACGGTAACCTTTCCTCCTCTCACTCTCTCACACGCCAAAAAGAAATAAAGGACTCCAGTTGCCATTGACCTGCACTAAATTTACGTCCTCCTATCTAGAATACTGGGATCGGTTGTCTTCTGTGCTAAGGTAGGCTAGAAAGATGCCTTGATGCACTGCCATGAATCTCAGTTTTAGAATCTATAGCGATGGCTGCCAGGCCTTGAAAGGTCGTCTTTAGCCATGACCGTGACAATGGCCATCCATCTAAAGTACACCGGCCATTAATCTTTTTCCACAAATTTTATGTGGAGCCTGTGCAACAGTGCATGCGACTTGTGTTAGGGGCCTTTATTGGGAGAACACAACTCCTGGTCATGACACGCTTTATTCGATTTCAAGTGAGTTCAAATTAAAAGAAATATATATATATATATATATATATATATATATATATATATATATATATATATATATATATATATCCCAATTTAAAATACGATACTATAATATAAGATACATTAAGTACAACATAGTTAATTCAGTTCCTAAAACTAATTTTAAGGGCACATCATATCAATGGGGGAACCAGAAACTTTTAGCGAAAGGCACTATTATTTTAAATTCATTTTGAAGGGACAGTCACATATAAAGAAGCAAAAAATAATGAAGTATTAATATGTAAACAAGGCAACTTTTTTTGGGGCGAGTATGTGCAATTGCCTACAGCAGCCACAAAAGTTTCTTCGCTACTGTATCATATTCGAACTTGCTTCTAGTGATGACACATACCATACAATACATATATAGATGTGTGAGAAATTTGTTTGGTGGGCATACATATATTGATGTAAAACCGCCATTTGGATTTTCACAGGTTTGTAAAATAAGGTTGCAGCCGCTAAGAATTTAAAAGATTTTTCTTGTGGAATTTTGTTTATTGCCATCCTATAGATTTTTTGAGCACATCTTTTGGAAGATCCTTACAGCTGCAATTATTAGGACAATTTTTGTCAATGACAATGACAAACATGAATCATTTGTACTTTGGCACGGAGCTTAATTTCCTTTCACGCTTTTCATTAATGAAAGAGCTGGTTTATGATTTTGGACATACTGAGAGAAGCCAGCAGTCCAATGGCTGTGCAGTCGAGGAGAGGCTGCCAACAATGCTATGTTTTCTCTCCCTCTGTCCCTCATTCGACTCCCTTGTTCACTACTGAAATTTCTTTTGAGGCATAACTTGACTTGATCGTATCTACTAAAAAACACAGAGAACGGTCTAATTATGCTTCTATACTGCACGAAACGAAAATGAGAAAAGGGTCTTCTGCAACTTATTATAAGCAACCATAACAGATATCAGGCCGGCAAGGTTGAAGAAACTTAGGCCTGTTGATCTCTTTTCACATTTGTACTGCGATAATTATAAACAAGAGGATGATACAGACATTTATTCCTTATTGCATTCAACAACAGCTTATTTATGTAGTAGGACTGAAAAATAGTATTACATGCATAATTGCATATTGTTGACTGTCATAGTATTGGAATTTTATTACAGGGGCATGAAGTAACCCAAGTTGAGGACGGGGGGCTGGCCAGGTGCAGACAGATCTTGGAACACTTCGCTCTTGAAAAGCTTGACAGCGTAGCCATCATGAACCTCAATCACCAACTTGTATGTATAGTGCTCAGTGCCGCGATCAAGTACTTGTGCTTCTGTCACCTTAATGAACTCGAGGTAAGCCTTTGTCTGCTCATTATACCTTGTAACAGCGAACTTGCCCAAGTATTGGACATGCCCGTCCTTCTCCACATTAGGAACAGTAACCCAGCCAGAAGGTTCGTAGGGGCGGGCAATGGCTACAAAGGCCATGGCTGCCATCGCAGCGATCACGAGGAAAGAAGAGAAACGTGCCATAGGTAGCTTACTAGTAGAGAGAGATCTTCTAAAACGAGGGGGCAATTTGCTCTGCTGCTGATCTTACAGTAGAGCAAATTAAGGAAGGAATGAATGATGAATGGCACAGATAAGCGTCTCCCCTATATATAGGAGAAGAAGTACGCTGTTGACGTAACGATGCGCGAGGCGATCGATGGGATCAGCAGAAGTAAAATTATATACGCAAGTTGCTTTGTGGAAATCTACGCAGTTTTTGAATGGCGATGTCCGCTGAATACGAACATCTGATTAATAATATTCAAAATTGGACAGTTTACACGCAGAATAATGGTGGCAGCCGCAGGGCTAGGAAGTACTCCTCTCTCTTTCTAGAAGAACTATGACGAACGCAGATTAATTCAAGTCGTTTGTTTGGATGAGCATAAACGCCAAGTCAAGCTTAATATTGCCATCGTAACTTCTACGAAACCTTGATGCCGTTGTCCATTTCCAAATGTCAAATGCACATCCAATTCTACCAAACCTGAGCTTTAAAATCCGCATCAACTAATACACTGTGTAGTTAACGTGATATTGATGAAGGAGATAACTACTGGAGGCTGCTTGTTTCCTCTGACTGATCCACATACCCCTTTTTTTGTTAGATTGCAGTTTTAACTCAAATGGGACATTACCCATAATTATAATCGCTTTAGTTTGTACTTTGTAGAGAAAATATTAATAATTTCTTACTTAAATATGTTTGCCCATCTAGAAAAATGCATTGAAAATGTCAAGTTTAATTACAGATGTTTGCGATCAAGCGCGCACACAAGAGATGGAGTTGTTCAGTGTGAACTTGAGGTTATCAATCAAGCAACTTATTTAAGAACTCAAACGCAAGGTTTGGTGGGAGTGGATAATGTACTGCTGAGTCTCGGAAAAAAGTTGTCCAACTAATGATAAATTAGATTCCGTGTAGGAAAAACCGATAAATTGTTTGCCTGCTGCGCACGCGAGCAACACTGTGGTCAGAAACTGCAACAGGTACAAATATTCTGACCTCATATCACGAGAGAGAACAGTCTTGGTACCACACAAAAGTATTCCAGTCTCCATTAAAGTGGAGTTGGTGAAGTCTAACCCTTTATGGTTTGGGATAAGAACGCTTGTGGATGTTGTATTAGGTGGGCTTAGTTCACACAATACTCTTTCCTTAATCTGAATGGAAAAGAAAGTATCACCAAAGCGTTGGTATGACATTACATCAATAATTGAAAAAACGTAACTTATAGCCACGTACATTTTTGTTGGTATTACGTTACATTATTCTATGGACTGGCATTGCCAAGCCATCATATATATATGTGAAGTTGTGAACGATCGAATATTATCTCCTCTTCTCCATCTTTCTACTGCTCCTTCCGCCAAAGTATTAGCTATTTCTTAATGGCACGTTCCTTTCCTTTGCTTGCCATCGCGATGATGGCTGCAATGGCTCTGGTAGCCACTGCTTACCCTTACAAACCCTCTGGCTTCGTTCCCGTGCCCCATGTGGAGAAGGACGGCCATGTTCAGTACTTGGGCGAATTTGCAGTGAAAAGGTACAATGAAAAGAAGCATGCATACCTCAAGTTCATTCAAGTGACGGAAGCTCAAGTACTGGATCGCGGCACCGAGCACTACACATACAAATTGGTGATTAAGGTTCAGAATGGCTATGCCATTACATTTTACAAGAGCGAAATCCTGCAAGATCTTTCAGCACCTGGCAAGCCCCCCGTCCTCAACGTCGCCTACTTCACGCCACTGTGATTTCATGCACGGATATGTGGTGCTCTTCCTCAATAAACAGTACCGTCGTCATCAAATACTACAGGTTCAGTTGACTATGATATAACTGGAATAAACCGTGTGCCTCATGGCCTGGCAACACCAACGTTTCGTTTGAATGTGTTGGACGAATAAGAAAAGCTATTCTGTCAGATGCCATGTGTCTACATATATATTGAAATAATACATCTCATAATTGTCTTGCCGAAAAACTCAAGAACTTGCCTTGAATTTCATGTTGTTTCAGCCATGCAGATCAAGCATTATTTACCGAAAAATTGAAGATAAAATATTGTAAGTTCTCATACGTGAAAATTCTTTGTTCTTGGACTTTCTGGGTACGTAAATTGCAAAATCTAAGAGTTGCGAACCATGAGAGTAACTAGCATTTTATTTCTTCAGTTCTTACCGATAATACATCGTAGTAATTAAATTTGTACCGGGCATGAAAGTTTAGATTGCATGCGAAAAAAAGATGATTGATTGAATATATTAGAGTCAGTGAAACTTGCATTGGAGAAGAAAGATTTTAGTAATAAAACAATATAATTAGACTAACTTTGTTAGTTAACAGGAAGCGTCAAACTAGGAAAGCGCCATAAATGTTCACGACCACCCTGCATCTAGGCCGTATCATTTAATTCAATTGTCTGCTCAGGTGATTCCAAATAACCCCTCTATACATAGTTAACCATCTGGCGCACATATGAGGTTAGATGATTTCTCTAATTTAATCCTGATGAAGAAATCTATAAATTACACACACACACACACACACATATATATAGCCATCCTAATCTACATTTATTTGGTTCAAGAGAGAGTTACTCTTGACACCATAAAAATGTTGGATTTTACAACGTATACCTAGACCTGAGCCGAAGTACTTATCCAACCTCATATAGTACCCATAGCCGCATTCCTATGTTCCTCGAGCAAATTAAAAGGACTACCCATGGGGCAATAGTTACCAGTCATTGATGAGATTCAATTATATCAAAGCATCCTATATCGAAACATTTAATATAAAATTATTTCTGCTCCGAACCCTTGCCACGGTTTCTAAACAATGAATTTATTTTAAAATGCTTTCCTAAAGTTCTTCAATGTTCTTGCAGTCTATGATCATAGATTTTGCTAATCATTGTCGACATGCTGCGTAATTTTAACAACCAAAAGGTGCATTGTCCTTTGGTAATTTTAGCAACCAAAATAAAAAAGAATCCATCCGGCAATAGAGGTAACCAACAGATACACACACACACACACACACACACACACACACACACACACACACACATATATATATATATATATATATATATATATATATATATATATATATATATATATATATATATATAATTGTAAACGTGTGTGTATATATATAACTATGTACTTATATTTCCTGTGCAAGTGTGCTTTTAAAGATGTAAATTCTTATAGGGGGCCCAAAAAAGAAGATTGAAGTCCGCAAGGTGCAAACTTACTATATGGAAAGCTTAAAATTCAGAGATACATGAAGAAAGTAATTTTAATGGACAATGGATCTCTTCCAATGAACAAAGAGACTCAACACCACATCTGTCCATATAAAGGCAAGGTTTAGAACAACTCTTATTCTACCACATCTCTATTCTATCCCTTCACACTGCTCATCTGCGGAAGATGCGCAATATCTGTTTGGGAATTTCAGAGTGGTCCAAAGTAGCCTAAGTTGAGCACAGGGGGCTCATCATGTCCTGAGAGATCCTGGAACACCTCGGATTTGTAAAGCTTGAAACCAGGGCCATCATGAATCTTCATCAGCAAATGGTATGTGTAATGCTCGGTGCCATGATCAAGTACTTCTGCCTCCGCCACTTGAATGAACTTGAGGTAAGCATGTGTCTGCTCATTGTACCTTTCCACTGCAAATTCACCGAGGTATTGAACATGCTCATCCGTCTCTGCATGAGGGACAGGAACCCAGGGAGAATGTTCAACTTGATCATGAGCATCATGATGTTCATGATCAGGATATTCATGATGTTCAAAATCAGGATAACCGGTGGCTACCAACGCCATTGCTGCCATGACTGTCATCGCAAGCATAGGAAAGAAGCGTCCCATGGCTGCTACTGTATCTAAATTCTAGGAAGGAGGAACAAGATGGTGGGCAGGGAAAGAAAGGCCACAACTTTCAGGACTGCCAAATCGGTGAAGGGAAGAGTGATGTCGATATCTCAAGTCACCCGCAGCATTTATAGGGCAGAGTTATCGTGTGCAACCAGATTGAGATCACTTAATACCGCTGCTCGCCAATGGCGTCAACCGGCAAGCGGCCTTAGTTTTCTTGCAGCAGCTAGTCATCTTTTTCTCAAGGAATCTCTGACTGATAATAATTCTCAAGTCAATATCTGCTGTTTGTTCATCTAGCTACTGCAAATTAAGTCTTGGCTTAGGTGATCCCTGCACAAGCGTTTTAGATCAACCACTCTTTCCAGTTCCACCAGACAAAATTGGCACCTACCCAACTAGCAACCACTTGCTTCATCTAAAAATTATCTTGGAAATTTGGAAGAAATTAATTGAAGGAGAAACCGAATTAGCGTCAATCCTTTTCATCTCAACCACACCCTCAAACAAATGGGTATGCACTGTTTTATCGATTACACATTTTGAAAAGCAATTAATAAATGGAACTGCCTAATGAGATAAACACCACGAAAAGAATAACCGCCCGATTAATATAAAATTTCAGCTCAGTGATAACAAATAAAAGGTCCCAAATGCAATAAATGAAGCTCTTCAGCATTGTGATTGGATAAAGTAATAATCATCAGGTGCCAGGATTTTGAAAAAAAGATACAGCATTTATTTCTCTCAGATCCACTGAGATTCATTAGGGAAAAAAAGAAAAAGAAAAAAGAAAAGGATCACATGAGTTGCTTGGTATTTCTATTGGATAATTGCTTAGGCTAGGCATGCATCAATTATATGTAGTTCATCTTCACGATGAAACCAATATTTTACAACTAGCCAGTAAGGATATCTAGTAAGGACCTTAAATAATGAAAAATATTTTTTAAGCTTTTATCAAACGGCCGGACATTATGAAGTTTTTATAGCTCACTGCATGCACAAAAAATCATTTGTACAATTGCTTAAAAAAGGAAAATAACTAACTAAAAATAGAAAAATTGAAAAGCTTGATTAAGAGGCAATCGAATGGCTTAAGAATACACATTCAATTTGCTCTGAAATGCATATTCATCAGTTCATGACGCACAAAAGACTGCAATTAATATCCCAACACTCGGATTTCTAAAAACCGATACTGGTTGCCACTATGAAAAACTCACAAAAATCTGAGTCGAAAGTCGTCGTCATTTCATAAATGTTTTCTTCATTTTTTATTAACATTTGGGTTTCCTGTTCCTCGAGTAGAAAGTGGTGTTGATGGTGGTTCATCTTTATTCCCATATTAAAAGCTCATCTGACATGCCTGCACTTTTTATGTTTAGTTCTGCATCAGAAAGCATGAACTTTTGGCACCCGTGCTGTGTGCTTCATATTGATTTATGACATTTGGTTCAATTACGGAAGCTCCACAAGAGCCATATTATAGTTAAATTTCCTTATCTAGTAATTGAAATTTAAGCTTTCAAAATAGCACACCTTTGAACTTTATTGCTGCTTGAGTCTCCTCTAGAAATAATTAATGTCTTTAAATGCTGGAACACACACACATATAGATGCATGCTTATCTTCATACACACACAGTTGAACCTCATCAATACCTTTGTGCCCTATTCTGCATCCCTTTTAAATGATGAACTTAAAAACACTAGGAGGTGAGCTAGGACAAACCAAGCCAATTAAGTACGTGGTGATTAGGGAGGTTAATTTGGTAGGTCGCACATACGTGCCTTGTCTTCAAATAGAGATATGAATGACGTTCCATTAACAAATAGAGATTGCAATTCAATCACAAGGCAAAGTATATTTTGGGCTTTACAAGTTTGTTTAAGATGTGGAAGGTTCAGTATCTTCTTATGGGCATTCCAGCTGAATCATCTCCGATCGAGATGGTTGATACACATAGTAGACAAATCAGATTAGCATCAGAATCACGTAGAAATATGTAGAATTCTGTTTTTTTTTTGCCATTCATTGTCATTAATTTGTAACGTCAACAAAGCTACTGCAGTGAATAATTAGAAAGAACAAATTCTGCTGCCTAGCTATTTTGTTCTCCCTTTTGTTAACATCTCTGTTTAGACATGGCATCAGAGCCATGCTGATGAGAGGCCCCGAAGTTCCTTCTGATCACAATTAAGTCCTCTACTTAATCCCCATCTAATGGTCTTCGACTGAAAAATGCTGTGGAACTCTCCCACATTCGTTAGAAATGAAAAATGTTGTCTGGTTTAGATGTAACGTGGCAAGGAGTATTGACTGGCTTGAGATAGTATACAGTACCAAAATTCTAGTTCATTTCACAAAAAAAATGTGATTGCTTCAGTTTTTATCAAGTTCAGTGTTTGTGCATAAAGATACCAGCAATGCTATTGCCATCACCATATCACAAAGAAAGGCGAGAGTCCTTACTTTGACTATAGCTACTGGAGAAGGATGTTGGCCAAACCTTGATGGAGAAGGGGCAAGCAGCTATATTCAATTACAAGGAATGGCGGGATTGATAACTTGTGCTCTGTAGTGTTTCCTGATGTTCGATCTCTACAGCAAGGGTGGTCACATGCAGCCAAACCTGTGAAGGTAGCGCTTCGTATCTCTTGACGGCGCCACAATGGCCACGATAGGATAGACAACGTGACGACAGAATCATCATTTTTCTTTGACAAGAAGTCAGGGGCGAAGCCAGGATTTTGTTTTTGGGGAAGCCGAAGAATTCTGCAAGATGCAATATACTAAATGACATTTCTGAGGGGCCAGGCCTTGTTTTCCAAAAGTTTTGTTACAGGTGCCCGATTATGAGAAAAAGCTCTGCTATAGCTTGTTATGAGTGCTAATAACAAAGTTTTTAAATTGATAAAGAAGAAGATTTCAGGTCTTTATTGGATAAAGAAGAAGATTAGGCCTGTTGATATCTTTTATATATGCAGCACAGCATTTGTTCGTGGTTTGCCACCCGTTGGCGTCTTCCTTCTCAACCCACGAGGACACGTCTTCCTCTTCAACCCACAAATCGCTCGCTGAGGGCATCGGACGGCAGGAGCGGCGGACGTCGACTACCATCGAGACCGCCTTGACGCCGTCCGGTGGAGGAGCCGGTATCGGCGAGTTCGCCGATCGGAGGCATGCTGTTCAGGCCTCTGTTGGGGGGCAAGACTGTCGGAGTTGTCCGTGGGTGAGCAGGGGACAATGGCTGCTGTCCCGGCCACAGGTTGGGAGCAGGTGTCGACTCAGCCCAGCTTCGGCGTCGCCGTGGGTAGACGGCCGGGAGCCTTCAGTTCGTCGGCGGCCGCGTTTCTGGTCAAGAGAGGCGCTGGTTTTGCAACCAGCGGCAGCGGCAGGATCGACCTATGAAGTTAAAAAGTTGAAAAAGAAATCAAAGTGAAAGCTCTTTCTTACTTTTCTTCTGTTCCTCCTTTTCGTCTAGTTATTGCTTGAGTTTTAGCTTAGTCGTGAGTGCAGATGGATTAAGACGTGTTAAACTTAATTCATCTTGCGTTAGTTAGCTTACTAAGCAAGTTTAGAACAAGGAAAACGAAAACGAAGGGAGGAGTGGATGATGACTTGCAGCGATGAACGTTTTCCTTTATATACGAGAAAATGAAGCACCGTAGACGTCGACGGCAGTACCGGCCACCGCGGTTGAAGGAAAAATATCGTCTGCAAGTTGCTTTGTGGGAAAAGTACGTGGTTTTTGATTGGCAACTTAAGCCCACAGAATACGTTAGACCGCTTCCATGCGGAGTGGTGCAGGTCTGGGAATATGCCTTAGGAGATAAGACTCCTCTCTCTCTCTTGAAACAACTACCACGAATACAGGGCAAATCAGACATCTAATTTCTCAAGTAACTTCCAGGAAATTTTGATGTATTGGTTGTCTATTTCCAAATGGAAAATGAACATCTACTCCTACCAAACATCAATTGATTGTTTCTATGTGCGGCTGATATAATATTTGATCCGGAAACAACTTCTGGTCGAGGCTCCTTGTCGTCCATCTTTTCGATGAACTTCCCATTGCATCAGAAAAGAAAAAAAAAGAAGATCCACTGCCATTGTCTGATCATGCTTCACGTATATTCATTAATAATCTCATTGTAAGGAGGGAAATGTTATAATAAGTAATGAATGAAAATTAAACCTCAAAAACAGGGACATCTAGAATTTCTTGTTCTAAAACTGATGGATGTCTTGTCCCACTGACTGATCCACCGTTGTTTACGTGGTTTGCAGTTTTTAACTTAGATACAACCATTATCATATGAGCTCATAATTGCTTTAGTCTAAAGAAAATATGTTAAACTTCATAATTTTCATGCCCTCTAAAAGGCTTGTTCATAGTGAACTTGAGGTTATAAATCAATCAAGTTATTGTGATTTCAAAACCAAGGTTTGGTGGGGAGTGGATAATGTACTGCTGAGACTTGGAAAAAAATTGTTCGAGTATGATGAATTAAATTGCATGCACAAAAAACCGATAAATTCTTTGCCTGCTGCGGATGGGAATATTCTTGACTTACAGATGCCTATTGCCCTTGTATGGCTCCGGTAATGGACAGGCATTGTTACCACACAACTTTATTCAAGTCTTGGTACCACAGAATAGTATTCAAGTCTCCATTAAAGTGGAGTTGGTGAAGTAATACTTTATTGTTTGGGGTAGGAACGCTTGTGGATGTTGTATTTAGTGGACTTAGTCCACGCTAGACTCTTTGTTTGATCTGAATGGAACTCTTTGTTTGATCTGAATGGAAGCGAATTTAGAGCCAAGTACATTTTTAATTGTTGGTATTGCGTTACATTATTATTGATGGGCAGCCATTGTTAAGCCATCCTATAAATACGGGAGTTGTGAGGCATGGAATTCACTCAACGATCGAATCTCATCTCCCCTTCTCCATCTTCCCACTGCTGCTTCCGCCAAAGTGCTATTTCTTACTTAGCCGGCCATGGGACGTTTCTTTCCTTTCCTTGCCATCACGATGATGGCTGCAATGGCTCTGGTAGCCACTGCTTACCCTTACAAACCCTCTGGCTTCGTTCCTGTGCCCCATGTGGAGGACGGCCATGTTCAGTACTTGGGCGAATTTGCGGTGGAAAAGTACAATGAACAGAAGCATGGATACCTCAAGTTCATTCAAGTGACGGAAGCTTACGTACTGGACCGCGGCACCGAGCACTACACATACAAATTGGTGATTAAGGTTCAGGATGGCTATGCCATTAAATTTTACAAGAGCGAAATCCTGCAAGATCTTTCAGCACCTGGCGAGCCCCCCGTCCTCAACGTCGCCTACTTCACGCCACTGTGATTTCATGCACAGATATATGGTGCTCTTCCTCAATAAATAGTGCCGTCGTCATCAAATACTACAGGTTCAGTTGAATATGATATAACTGGAATAAACCGTGTGCCTCATGGCCTGGCAACATCTACGTTTCGTTTGAATGTGTTGGACGAAAAAGAAAAGCTATTCTGTAAGATGCCTTGTGGTCTACATATATATTGAAATAAAAGATCCCATAATTGTGTTGCCGAAAAAACTCAAGAACTCGACATGAATTTATTGTTGTTTCAGCCATGTAGATCAAGCATTATTAACCGAAAAATTTAAGACAAAATATTTTAACTTCTCATACGTGAAAATTCTTTGTTCTTGGATTTCTGGGTATGTAAATTGCAAAATCTAAGAAAGCGCCACAAATGCCCATGACCACCCTATACCTGAGGCGTCTCATCTAATTCAATTGTATGCCTGCTAAGGTGATTCCTAGACATAGAATTGCTAACGATTACTACATTTATGTGGTTCAAAGTGCAGTGTTTGGTGAAGATTGGATATGCCATCTGAAAAGTGTCAACATAAACGAAATTTCTTTTATTAAAGTGTCAACATAAACCGTGTGTCAAGGCAGCTGAAGTTTTACACGCGCACACACATGGACCTGGGCATCGGGTCGGCTCAGTCCAGTCCAGCCTGACTTGATAAGAGTCGAGTCCAGGTCGACCCGACCAGAAATTCAAGCCTGGGCCTGGATACCCAAAATTGATCCTAGGCCTGGCCCAATTAGATTACAATAAATTTTTTAATATAAAATATATTTTTAATAATAAAATATATATTTTAATATAATAAAAATAAATTTTATTTGTTATCGGGTCGAACCGGACCCCATCGAATCAACCCATCAAGTATCGGGTACCAATGGGTACCTGGTCCGTTGCCCAGGTCAAAAAAGAGAAAAAGAGAAATAGCAGTAGTTAGTTGGTGCAGATTTTAAACTTGTTTGATTAATGCTTCACACTATAAAGATGTTGGGTTTTACTACCTATACGGAGACGGCGAGACTTACTTATCCAGCCTTTATCCAGCCTTAAGAAGTACCCGACGGCCGTATTCTTATGTTCATCGAGTAAATCAAAGGACTACCCGGGGGGCAACACCAGTCATCGATGAGACTCAATTATATCTAAGCACCCTTTGTCGAAACAGTTAATACAAAATTATTTCTTAAGGTTCACAATGGAATATAAGAGTTTGCTCCGATCAAATGCCACAGTTTCTAAACAATGAATTTATTTTAAAATGTTTTTCTTAAGTTCTTCTCTGATCATGCAGTCTCCGATTATAGATTCTGCTGATCATTGTTGACAAGCTTGCTGCATTGTGATAACAAATTGAATGAGCTAAATTGTTTTGTAAGCTTATATATATATATATATATATATATATATATATATATATATATATATATATATATATATATATATATATATACACACACGCAAAAACAAAGGGAGAGAGAGAAATTGAAATCTACTGGCTACCATTAGTTGCCGATGAATTTTTATTTATTTTCTGTTGCAGAAAACCGTCACAAAAGGTGCATTGGCCACAGCTTTTCTTTAACAACAGTTTTTTAAGGCATTTAAACGTGGATGTTGGCAGTTTTAGCTACGGAAAATTAAAAAAAGCCATCCGAAAATAAAATTAACCAGCACATATATATATATACACACACACAAAATGGTAAATATGCATTTGTTTGTGTATATATATCTCTATATACTTATGTTTCTTGCGTTTCCTCTACACACACACACAAAATGGTAAATATGCATTTGTTTGTGTATATATATCTCTATATACTTATGTTTCTTGCGTTTCCTCTGTAAGGGTGTGCTTGAAGATGTAAAATCATATAGGGGACCCAAAAAAGAATATTGAAGTTCAAACGGTGCATTTGAAGATGTAAATTCGTATAGGGGGCCCAAGAAAGGAATATTGAAGTTCAAAAGGTGCCAACTGAGTATCTGGAAAGTTTAAAATTTAAAGATGCATGAGGAAAGTAATTTTAATGCACAATGGATCTCTTCCAATGAACAAAGAGACTCGTCAGATACCCACTTCTCTCCAGACATAGGCAAAGGTTAGAACAACTATTTTATTCTACCACACCTCTGTTCTATCCTTTCACATTGCTCATATGCAGAAGATGGGCAATATCTGCTTGGGAATTTCAGAGCGGTCCAAAGTAGCCTAAGTTGAGCACAGGGGGCTCATCATGTCCTGAGAGATCCTGGAACACCTCGGATTTGTAAAGCTTGAAACCAGGGCCATCATGAATCTTCATCAGCAAATGGTATGTGTAATGCTCGGTGCCACGATCAAGTACTTCTGCCTCCGCCACTTGAATGAACTTGAGGTAAGCATGTGTCTGTTCATTGTACCTTTCCACTGCAAATTCACCGAGGTATTGAACATGCTCATCCGTCTCTGCATGAGGGACAGGAACCCAGGGAGAATGTTCAACTTGATCATGAGCATCATGATGTTCATGATCAGGATATTCAGGATAAGCGGTGGCTACCAACGCCATTGCCGCCATGACTGTCATCACAAGCATAGGGAAGAAGCGCCCCATGGCTGCTACTGTATCTAAATTCCAGGAAGGAGGAAAAGGACGGTGGGCAGGGAAAGAAAGGCCACACCTTTCAGGGGTGCCAATTGGTGAGAGCGGAAGAGTGATGTCGATATCTCAAGATACACGCAGTATTTATAGGGCAGAGAGTTATCATATGCGACCAAATTGAGATCGCTTAATGGTGTTGCTCGCCGATGGCGTCAACCTGCCAGTGGTCATAGTTTTGTTGTCATTTTCTCAGGGAATCTCTGACTGATGATAGTTCTCAATTCAAACCTGATGTCTGTTCATCTAGCTACTGCAAATTAATTCTTAGTTTAGGTGATCCCTGCATTAGCGTTTTAGATCAACCACTCTTTCCACTACCACCAGACAAAATTGGAACCTACCCAACTAGCTACCACTTGCTTTATCTAAAACTTATCTAGGACATCTGGAAGAAATCTTTTTCATCTCAATCACACCCTCAAACAAATGGGTACTGTTTCTCGTTTATACATTTTAACAAGTTATTAATAAAGCAAGTTTATCTGTTGGATTTGCATTTGGCCTACACCTGATCATGCACCTGATCTGCATTCTTCCCCTCGTGGGCATAGCGCCCATAAGGAAGTTTATCTATTGGATTTGCATTGGCCAATTCTCATCGATTTTGTATTCAAATACTACTGAAGGTGTAGTTGGAAGCAATGGATCTTAAATTCATGAACCTAATGCTGCAATCTTTTTCCGAGTTCAGTGGTAAAGAATCTAATGTGACTTAGCAATTATGTAAGCAGGAAGTGGTTAACTTTGTCGAAAGAATTTCTCCCACCTTGTCAACTAGTTTCCTTGGTCTCGCTTGTTCGCATTATCTGCGTTTGTTTATACCACGATGGCTTCTCGAAACCTCTTTTCAGATGTGAATTCTCTCTTAGCTCTACCTACGTCGCCTTATTCGTATCCAAAATGGGTGCTTGGATACACTCTGGGTACTCGGTTCTACTGACTTAATTTTTGAGGCAAATGTGATTGGGGTGCCCTGTTTCATCCTCTTGTAAGCTTCCCCTAGATTGATCAAGTTAAGAACAAAGGAACAAAATGAAAAAGTAACGAAAAAAAAAACTTACTTCCTCCTTGGCGACGAACGTCGACTCTCTTGGCGAGGGTCGGTTGCTATTCTCCGGGGAGATTTGTACTGTCAGTCTGATGTCTGGAATCAGCGGTGAAAACCGCCGGCTGGAAGATCCCGGGTAGAAATGGTGAGCGGGGAACCGAATGTTGACATGGATGATGAAATGGTGAGCGGGGAACCGAATGTTGACATGGATGATGAAGAACCCTTTGAGATTGTTGTTGTTGATGGGAAAACGAGGGTTTTGATCCTGAATCTGTGCTCTGCAATTTCGAGGGCAATTCTCAACAAAATCCAGATTTCCAAAACCCTTTTGTGTTTGTTGGACTTCGGTTTATGTTTGAAGAAATAAATTTCTCAGTTTGATAGGAATGAAAGGTGAAAAAAGAAAATTGTTGGATTATGCACTGCTTTAAGAACCCAATGGTTACTGGTTTATGTTTTAGGAAATAAATTTCTCAGTTTGATAGAAACAAAAGGTGAAAAAAGAGAATTATTGGATTAAGCACTGCTTTGAGAACCCAACGGTTACTGTTTTTTTCCTCGAAATTTTTTTCCACCCCTTGGGGTGAGATGAAATTTTTAAAAAGAAATTTTTGAAAAACAACTCAATTTCATCCCAAGTTTGATGGGCAAGAAAACATTTTAAAATTTTAAATTTTATTTCCAATGCTACAGGAATTATCCTGCCCATCAAACGGTCTCTCGGATCTATTTCTAATCACCTTAGCTAGTCATGGGACTTTTCTTTCCTTTCCTTGGCATGGCTGCAATGGCTCCGACAGCAATTGGGTACCCTTACATACCCTTTGGCTTTGGCTTTGGCTTTGTTCATGTAGATTGAGTTGCATGCGCGTTAGGTGCACACAACCCATATACGCAGTAGGACCCGGAGACATTTTGGTAATTTTCTAAAAAGAACTGTTTTTTCTAATCTTTTTAATTTTTCGATTTTCGTTTCCTAGTCTTTACAAGCTTCATCTCTTTCTTAGGAACAACAAGTGAGTTCCTTACTTCACATGCATTATTTTGACATTTTACAAGCTTCACTAGAAGGATAATTGTTTGGGAGAATCAACGACTTCGGCAGGAGATTTTGTAGTCAAGTCGCTTGCTAGCCATGTGTCTTTTTCTACCACTCGATGCAAATTATTGCTGTCATGCTACATTGAAGAACTTCTACCAGTTAGCTTGCCTTTCATCTTTGTAGCCGCTTAACAAGCTAGGTGAATGAACCAACGAGTACAAAAAAAATTGATTGATGACCGCCAGACTCGCTTCAATTTCAATCTTCTTAGCCAGTGACAGAGCTAGAAATTTCTCGCTGAAGGACCGATACTTTAAGACATCAACAGGGAAGGGCTACCACCATGCATATGAGCAAACGTTCATAAGGTAATTAATATATAAATAAATATTTTGTGTGGGCAATTGCCTGCACAAGCACATAAGTGCGTCTGCATTGTAATAACGCATCAAGTTGAGCCCTATTGGGAGAGGGCAGAAAAGGCTTCCTTGAAGTATTGGCGGCTTCGGTAAAATTTAAACTGATTGAGATTGTTGTTGTTGATGGGAAAACGAGGGTTTTGATCTCGGAGATGAAGAAACCCTTTTGGTATACGGCAATTTGCAATTTCGTGGGCAATTCTCAACAGAGGAGTTTTGATTTTGGCTTTGTTATGCAAGGCCTGCGAAGCCAGGTGAAGCTAGAATCTATGTGGACTTGGCGAAATTAGCCCCTTTTTGGATCTGCAACTACTTGTGCAGGTTTAAACCTCTAGTGGGTTCAAACATAACAGAGTACTGCTTCGATCATTCTGACTTGTGAGAAAGTGAAAGAGTTGTGCAGTTGAACATGGACTTCGTGATATATGCATCAACTGAACACATTTCGGATCATCAAAGTAGGGTTTCAACGGAGACTTGTGTTGCATGTTTAAGCGCAGTTTGGAAGATCTAGGACTCCACTCGCAAACCTGCACAAAATCTTTCGCATTTGATCACAGTTTCTCGACAACTAAAAAAATGCTTGAGTAGTTTGTATAATGTTATGAAATGAAATATAAAGAAAATGGTGTCCTCCAAGTGATTGTAAACTGTAGTGTCGAAAGCTATGTCACCGCGGTACGGGTATGGTGCTGGTACGGGTACGGGTGCTGGTACGGGTACGGGGAAAATGGGTACTGGTACGGCGTACATTTTATGCAATAAAATGAATTTTTAATTAAAAAATTATAAATTTTGAAGAAACAAGAAAACACCATCTCATAAAAAAACAACCATCTCAACAAGAAAACATACCATCTCATAAAGAAAACATATCATCTCATAAAAAACAACCATCTCATAAAAAAAACATACTATTTCATAAAGAAAACAACGTAGAAGAAAATTAGGCCCTGTTGATCCTCTATCAGGTACTATGATAAAGCAAGAAGACGATTTTATTCCTTACTGCATTCAACTGGATGCAACACCATTCCATGACAGGGCTGCTTATTTGGGTAGTACAATGGCTGAAAAATAATATTATAACATGCTGAGCATCATATTAATATATGTGTGATCACAGGGGCATGAAGTAACCCAAGTTGAGGACGGGGGGCTGGCCAGGTGCAGACAGATCTTGGAACACTTCGCTCTTGAAAGACTTGACAGCGTAGCCATCGTGAACCTGAATCACCAACTTGTATGTGTAGTGTTCGGTGCCGCGATCAAGTACTTCTGCTTCTGTCACCTTAATGAATTCAAGGTAAGCCTTTGTCTGCTCATTATACCTTGTAACAGCGAACTTGCCCAAGTACTGGACATGGCTGTCCTTCTCCACATTAGGAACAGCAACCCAGCCAGAAGGTTCGTAGGGGCGGGCAATGGCCACAAAGGCCATGGCTGCCATCGCAGCGATCACAAGGAAAGAAGAGAAACGTGCCATTGATAGCTTACTAGCAGAGACAGCTTTTCTAAAACAAGGCCGGGGCAATTGGCTCTGCTGCTGATCTTACAGGAAAGTAAGTTGAGGGAGGAATGGATGGTGAGTGGCACCGATGAACGTCTCCCTATATATAGGAGAAGGAAAGGGCAATGTGCACGTAACGCTGTTTGGCTAAGGGACCGCCATTGGAAAGTTGCTTTGAAGGAAAAGCACGCGGTCTTTGAATGGAAAAGTCCACCGAGTGCAACTTCATATACATATCTGCACAAGCACTTTATTATTTTCATAATATTCAAATATAGACTTGTTCAAAAGTGATGCCGGGTAGGATAAGCATCTTGGCCAAGTGAAAACTGATCTTTATGTGGTTGTCCATTTAAATGTCAATTAATGCACATCGATTTCTACCAAACCTGTGCTTTAAATTCCACATCAATTAACAAGGATTCACAGTGGGTTTCGCATAATATTCTGGAAACAGGTAATGCTAATTAAGACTCATTGTCATCCATGCATCTTTTCAATGAACTATATACCCTTTTATTGATCAAGAAAGAACACTGAAGAGAGGATTGAATCGATCCACTGCCGTTAGTCTAAGGCCATAGTTCAGTACGGATTCTCACAAAATAAAATTCATCATTATAAAGGTGAAAGATTCTAGATTAATTAGTTGAATATTGAAAATAAATGAGAAATTTTGTTAAAAGGTCATTATTTTTCATGCTTAGATGTGCCTTTTAAGCAAGAAAATATGTAAAAAAGTCTCAGAGATACCAACTTTATATATGTTTGTGTCATAGTCACAAAAAATATGTCTTTTCTGGAAAAAATACTAGTCACAAAAAATGTCTTTTCTGAAAAAATACATTAAAAATGCAAAAACTAAGTCAGTCGAGTAAAGCTGCAAAAAAAAATGCTACTTAAAAAAAATCTAAAATGAACAAAAGAGTTTTAAACTAGTTTTCTAAGGCGTTTTTCAAGCTCTTTTAATGTCAAACTGTTTTTTCCATTTTCTAACTTCTGTTTGTTGCTTATTTTCTATGTGTCTTATTAGTTTCTCTTTTATTTAATTCGTCTCCATCTTTTTTCATTTTTAAAATGCTTTAAATACTTACCGAATTTTTCTCTTTTTTTTTTTCAAGTTCATCGTATTATGCACCTTAAAAAAAACCTTACCATTTAAAATGTGAAAACGGTATTTTTGACTACGGTTTGTGGCCGTCCTATATGCCCTCTAAAGGGGCTTGTTGAGTGTGAAGATGACGAGGTCATTGATTATTATAATTCAAGCAACTAAATGCGACTTCAAAAGCAGTCCGGAATGGATAATCTACTTGAAATGGTCACAGTATGAAAATTGAGAAGTAGATGAATACGAATGACTGATCAGCATGTATTATTCTCATGACTTCATCTCACGAGAACAAGGGAGACAGACTCTTAGTTCCTTGCAACTGTGTTCAAGTCTCCATTCATCATCAAGTGGAGTTGGTGAAGTGGTCGAACTTTTCCTGGTTTCAGAGAAGAACGTGTGTGGATGTTGTTTTAGTAGACTTAGTCCACACATGACCCTTTCTTTGATCTGAATGAAAACCAAATTATCACCATAATGTCGCTATATGTTACATTAAATTAATAATTGAATTAGATATCTGATTGAACGGTTGTGAAATTGGATGTACATAAATGTCCGATCGGATTCGGATTTTGGATTCGAGTCAGAGTTAATTTTAAATAAATATCTTCTATCTCTAACACCTTTACTTTACTGTTTGAAGATAAACCAGATTCAGATTTGGATTCAGTAGTTGTAAAAATCAGACTCAGATTGTGAAATCAAATTTCATATTCGAATTCAGGTTCAGATGGAGTTTTCTTCATTCCTATTTGAATCTGAAAATGTGAATATCCGAAAAAGCAGATACGGCTAAACCCGGGCATCGAGCCTGTGTACCCAATGGGTACCCTGCCCGATCGGGCCCGAGCCCGCAAAAACCAGCCCAGGTCGGCCTGGGTTGGCCCGATTAATTTTTTATATTTTTTATTTGATAATAATATATATTTTATTATTAACATGTATTTTATGTTTAAAAATTTTTATTTTATATTTTTAAAAATATTTTTTTTTAATTGAGCCAAGCCCGAGCTTAGGTTTCGGATGTCGGGCCGACCCGATGCCCAGGCCTAGATATGCTTAACAATACATTCGATTCAAATCCGATCAACTGAAATTCATATAACCTAGAGTCCTCACTCATATATCCATATAGGCATTAATTCTTTATTAAATTAAGTCCTTACACACTTGATATAGGGGCCCACTAGTGTAACCCAAGTTTGTACAAATCTTTAGGTTACTTAGGATTAACCCGTTGAATTAATCTGTACGTACCAACTTGGTTCACCGAAGTACTGGAACGGCTTCCAGATACTAAGAGTGTAGCTTATGGTGTACGAATTAGGTGTGGAACCGTGGTATGCTATACTTCCCTTCCGAGATTAAACGGAAGCATTATTAACAAAAGGGCATAAAGCATTGGGACTTTCCAAAAGTCTGCCAAAAAATAAGGCAACCCCAAAGTCCACCAAACCCAAAGAATAATGACAGGGGATAAGTTCTTTGGCAGATTGCTTTGTAGGACGAAGGGTGGGGATGGGAGAAGAGATCATATTCAAATATTATAAAAAATGCCACGAAAAAGTTTTGCTGATATAGTTTATTATGCGTGCTAAAAACAGAGATACCAAATTGATGAAGCAGAAGATTCCATGTTTGCATTGGAGAACGAAGAACATTAGGCCTGTTGATATCTTTTACAAACGTAGTACATAAACAGAAGATGATAAACAGAGATTTTATTCCTCATCATTTCATGACACAGTTCTTATTTTCGTAATAGAAAGATTGGAAGACAATATAGCATCCGTGTGGAATGTCATAATCTTGAATGCTAATACGAGGGGATGAAGTAACCCAAGTTGAGGACGGGGGGCTGGCCAGGTGCAGACAAATCTTGGAACACTTCGCTCTTGAAAGACTTGACAGCGTAGCCATCGTGAACCTGAATCGCCAACTTGTATGTGTAGTGTTCGGTGCCGCGATCAAGTACTTGTGCTTCTGTCACCTTAATGAACTCGAGGTAAGCCTTTGTCTGCTCATTATACCTTGTAACAGCGAACTTGCCCAAGTACTGGACATGGCTGTCCTTCTCCACATTAGGAACTGCTCCAGCCAGAATGTTCATAGGGGCGGGCAATGGCCACAAAGGCCATGGCTGCCATCGCAGCGATCGCAAGGAAAGAAGAGAAACGTGCCATTGATAGCTCACTAGCAGAGACAGCTTTTCTGAAACAAGGCCGGGGCAATTGGCTCTGCTGCTGATCTTACAGGAAAGTAAGTTGAGGGAGGAATGGATGGTGAGTGGCACCGATGAACGTCTCCCTATATATAGAAAAATTATGCCCGCAAGTTGCTTTGTAGGAAATATACGCGGTTTTTGAATGACGAAGTCCACCGAATACGAACACCTAATTCTTTTAATAACATTCAAAGTTAGACCGGTTCCATGCGGAGTGGTGCAGGGGTGGGCAATGCCTTAAGAGTTAAGACTCCACCCTCTCTCTCTCTCTTGGAACAACTATGACGAATACAAGGCATTTGTTTGGATGAACATTCGTGGCCAAGTCAAACATATAATTTCTCTAGTAACTTGCAGGAAATTTTGATGTACTAGTAGTCGATTTCCAGATGCCAAATGAATATCTACGCCTACCAAATCTGTTCTTTAAATTCCGCATCAATAGATTGATTTTCTGCGCAGCTGAGGTAATATTTTATCCAGAAACAACCTGCGGCCGAGGCTCCTTAACGTCCATCTTTTCAATCAGCTTCCCATTTCATCAGAAAATTAAAAAAAAGGATCCATTGCCGAACAGACTAGTACGAAGTGAAACAGGTAATTGTTATTGTTTACCATATCATTCATTAGTTACTTTTAATTTGGTGTTTTTGTCCCCATAGATCTTAACGAATCATCTTTTGACTACCTGAAACTTATGGGACAAAGAGACTGACTAGGTGGTAACAAATACACCAAACGTCAAAATTTGAACATATGTTGGAATAGTATTGTACTGATATTTGCTTCAGTTTGTAAAGAAAAACATGTTAAGTTTCAAAGTTTTCATGCTTAAGCGTGCTTTTCAAGCAAAATAATCTGTTAAAATGTCTAGGAGACACCAACTGAAGATATCTTTGAGTTCATGGGCGCACAGGGGGAGGGGGAGAAATTCATAATTGAATTATCGTCCTATATGCCTTCTAAAAGGCTTGTTCAGTGTGAACTTGAGGTTAAAAATCGAGCAACTTATGTGACTTCAAAAGCAAGGTTTGGTGGGAGTGGATAATGTTTGGAAAGACATTGTCCAAGTATGATAAATTAAATTGCGTGTACGAGAAGCAGATAAATTCTTTGGTTGCTTTGCAGGCGAGCAAACTTGACTTGCATATCCTATTGCCCATGTATGGCTCTGGTAATGGATATACATTCTTACCTCATATCACGAGAGAGAGAGAGTCTTAGTTCCATGCAACTGTATTCAAGTCTCCATTCAAGTGGAGTTGGTGAAGTGGTTCAATCTTTTATGGTTTGAGTGGATCGTATGTGGAAGCTGTATTTAGTTGACTTAGTCCATGACAAGACTGTTTCTTTGATTTGAATAGAAACGAAACAATCAACAAGTGGTTGGTATGAAGTTACATTAATAATTGGAATACGATAAACTTATACCCACATTTTTGTTGGTACTACGTTACATCACATTTGGTCTGGAATCGATTAGCCACCTATAAATATGGGCGTTGTGAGGTATGGAAATCACTCATCGATCAAATAGCACTATTTCCCTTCCATCTTCCTGCTACTACTCCTTCTGATCTAGAAGACTACGTTCTAGTTACTAGCTAGCCATGGGACGTTTCTTTCCTTTCCTTGCGATCACAATGATGGCTGCAATGGCTGTGGCAGCCACCGCTTATCCTTATAAACCCTCTGGCTTCGTTCCAGTACCCCATGTGGAGAAGGACGGCCATGTTCAGTACCTGGGGGAATTTGCAGTGAAAAGGTACAATGAACAGAATCATGCATACCTTCAGTTCATTCAAGTGACGGAAGCTCAAGTACTGGATCGCGGCACCGAGCACTACACATACAAATTGGTGATTAAGGTTCACAATGGCTACGCAATTAAATTTTACAAGAGCGAAATCCTGCAAGATCTTTCAGCACCTGGCCACCCCCCTGTGCTCAACATCACCTACTTCATGCCACTGTAGATTTCATGCACGGATATTTGGTGCTCTTCCTCAATAAACACTGCCATCATCATAAGACTAGTGGTTCAGTTCATATGATATGAATGGAACAAACAGTGTGTGCTTCATGGCCGTAAACATGTTTCATTTGAATGTAACGCATGAATAAGAAAGCTATTCTATATATAGGATGCTTAATTTGTGTATAAATGTGATGCACTTCTTCTGCGGCATTTGCCTTGATTATGTTCTTTCTTTTCAATTTCAGCAGCGTCACCATTGCCATGCCAAACGTTTCATGTTTCACTCACAAATCCAAATTCCAATTTAGCCAATCTTTTCGTGTTCCTGTAACACACAAAGGACGTGAGTGGGTGTGGATATTGTCTGCAAGTTAATCGGCATGAAGCTCCATATTAGTCTTTGAATATCACATCTTATGTTATTCTGGCATGATTTTGTCCACCGCAGCAAAAAGTTATTTTAATGATCTCACCTTGGATTGGACCGCTTGGGTAAAAGCACAAGAATGTACCATAAAATGTTGTGACATATTAAACTAATAGCATATCGATCATTAATTTCTTTTGCAAAAAAATCAAGAACTTACCTTAACCTTCATGTAGTTTTAATCGTGAATCAAGCATTTTCAACCAAAACATTGAAGACAAAACACTTCAGTGCTCATAACTGAAAATGGCATGGTATTGATTCCTAGATTTTTGATCAGTAAGTAAATTGCAAAAACTATTGCCACCTGTCCGTAGACTTCCTGCCATTGCTAGATTTTTCTTTTTGTGAAAAAAAATAAAAACGGGTTCACTAAGTTGGACAATTTTTTCTTTAATCAATAGTGATCATAGATAGTTGAAACTCAAAGGCACGAAAAGGAGAGACTTGCTTGTTGTGATAAACAAAAGTTTGATTGCACATATTACTGTCAATGAAAGCCCGAATTAGAGAAACCCGCCTTTATAGGTAACATTTCACAGCCAGGAATTGTGGATAAGAAAGATGTTTCCAGAAACAAAATTCTGGAAATAGTGGAATGAAACTTGTTAGAATACATAATGTTGTGGGAACCGGGTCCAGATCTGGACCCGGTTACTTGGGGCGCGGGTATCGAGGCAGGGCTCGGTACTCTAGGCGGCCTCTCTTAGCTCCCTCTATATATTTTCACTAGAGTGTAATTGTTGATTAAGTGAAATAGAATCTTTCTCTCTCCTAGGGTTGCGGTTGTGCACCTAGGTAGAGCTTCCCGTGGGTTTTTCCTCGTTTGAGGTTTTTCCACGTATATCGTGTGTTCGTCTTCTCTTTTCCCTCTTCGTGGTTTGAGTTTCTACATGGTATCAGAGCCACCGAAGTTGGAGAAGAGCGTTTTTCGTGGATCGTTCGTCGTGGAAGTTGCCGTCGCTCAACGCGGTTGAAGTTCCGGCGTCCGTCTTTCGTTTGCAGCCCATCCGTGCCGCCGTTTTGTTGCTGGGCACGCCACCGCCTCGGGATCCGTGCCGCCGCCTAGGGTTCCGAGCGTGCTGCCGCCTCGAGATCCATGCTGTTGTCTTGGGATCCGTGCCGCTGCCTTGGGATCCATGCCACCTAGGGTTTCGCATCGTTGCCTCGGAATCTGTGTGTGCTATTGCCTCGAGATCCATGCAAGCCATCGCCTCAGGATCCATGCCATTGTCTTGGGGTCTGTGCCTCGGGATTCGTGCCTTTGCCTAGGGTTTTGCACCATCGCCTTGGGATCCATGCCCTTGTGTTGTTGCCGTCGCCATCACCGGTGTCCCTTGTGCCGTTGACTTGCTTCCCGGAGAAGAAGGAAGATATGCGTGCTTAGGCGCTTCTTAAGCTTGCCTCCCCCCTATTCACGTCACTTCTTAGGGGTCTTTTGCAAATCCGGTGAAGTGCATCCGCCTCTAATCTGCAATATCTTGCTTGGTTGATTGTTGATTCCATCTTTTTGTTTTTTCTTTGGCACCCATCGTGCGAGAAGAGGTGGCTGGTCCGTGTCTTGATAGAGGACGTGAAGGAGGAGAGGAGCGTAACTTGATGATTGCCTCAACGTCCGCCGGCGCTCCGGCGATCGCATCCCCCTTTCCTTACAAAAGACCGGGGTTAAATTGGTCTTACGGGTGAAGGCTTTTCTCATCTCGAAGTTGATTTTCTTTTCACTTCTATACCTTGATACTTGTTGGTTTTGCCTCTTGAATCTTGATTCTAGCAAGGAGAACGTGTGGTGCAACCTCTACCCGTAGGAGATTGCAGCCCAAGAGAGAGTAGACATCGCTTCCGTCGAGCGACATCGACGATTGTTTCCCCCAATCGACATTCTATTCACTCTTGGGGTTGTTTGGGAATCCGGTGAAGATATTACCTCTTTCTCTTCATCGTTCCTTTCTAGATAGAACTTGATCTTTCTCTCGTTCTTGTGATTTTATCCAAGGATTTTACTACTCGTTGGTGATCGTGATGGTTGAAGAGATGTCTTCCAAGGTCGGTGATTGGATTGTTGATAGCGGAGCCACGCATCATATGACAGGGGATCCTAAGATGTTTCAAGAATACAAATTGTCTTCCGGGCAGCAACGCGTGTCTATGGCTGATGGGTCTTCTATTTCTGTGGCTGGAAAAGGG
>JAANDH010000376.1:425775-439180 GCA_011799765.1 Nymphaea thermarum
TGGCCATCTGGAAGAAGAGGTTTATATGAGTATGCCTCCTGGGTATGCCCAAGAGGGAAAATGTTGTCACCTCAAGAAGGCCTTGTATGGTCTGAAACAGTCTCCCAGGGCCTGGTTTGAAAGGTTAAGGATTGTTATGAAGTCTACTGGATACAAGCAAGGGAATGGAGATCATACCCTTTTCATAAAGCAGAGAAATTGTATGGTTAGTCTTCTTCTAGTTTATGTGGATGATATGATAGTCACGGGCGATGATGTAGAAGAGAACAAAAAAAATGAAAGAAATGTTAGCTAAGGAGTTCGATCTCAAGGATCTGGGTAAGCTGAGATATTTTCTGGGAATAGAAATTGCTCGATCAGAAACTGGGTTGGTTATGAGTCAAAGAAAGTACACGCTTGACTTGTTAAAAGAGATAGAGAAACTTGGTTGTAGGCCGTATCTTACACCAATGGAATCAGGCACAAAGATCAGTATCAAGGCAGGGAATGTTCTGAATGAGGAAGGAAAAGGCCGATATCAGAGACTAGTGGGTAAACTCATCTATCTTACACTAACTCGTCCAGATATCACATATGCAGTGAATGTTCTAAGTCAATTTATGCATGCTCCCACTGATCGCCATTGGAAGAGTGCAGAAAGGGTGTTGGGGTATTTGAAGAACAACCCAGGAAAATGTTTGCTCTATACCAGACAGGATGATCTTACCATTGAAGGCTACTCTGATGCAGATTGGGCAGGGTGCACCGACACGAGGAGATCCACTACTGGCTACTGTATTTTTCTTGGTGGCAACCTGGTTGTTTGGAGGAGCAAGAGGTAAGAAGTGTGTTCGAGGTCCAGTGCAGAGGCCGAGTACATGGCTGTTGCTATGGGGGTGACAGAGATGCTGTGGTTGAAGATTCTTCTGACTGACATTGGTATTAAACTGGAAGATAATTACTTCTACATGACACTGTTATTCAGCCGCTAGTTAGAGCGATTATTAGTACAGGACGTACTATCTTGGTTCGTACACCTAATTGATCGCCATTTTATCCGTGAACGCATCGACTCCAAGGAGTTAATTCTGCCATATATGAAGTCTGAAGACCAGGTTGCAGATGTGTTGACTAAAGGGCTTTGTACTTCTTCATTCTAAAAGAATGTTAGCAAGCTTGGCATGTTTGACATGTATGTCAAGCTTGAGGGGGAGTGTTAGAATACATAATGTTGTGGGAACCGGGTCCAGATCTGGACCCGGTTACTTGGGGTGCGGGTACCGAGGCATGGCTCGGTAATCTAGGCGGCCTCTCTTAGCTCCCTCTATATATTTTCACTAGAGTGTAATTGTTGATTAAGTGAAATAGAATCTTTCTCTCTCCTAGGGTTGCGGTTGTGCACCTATGTAGAGCTTCCCGTGGTTTTTTCCTCGTTTGAGGTTTTTCCACGTATATCGTGTGTTCGTCTTCTCTTCTCCCACTTCGTGGTTTGAGTTTCTACAAAACTAAAATGCATATTTCTAAAATGACAGCTTGTTTGATAGATCTGGATTTACATCCATGGAAACAAGTTTCCATGTTTGACATACTTAATAAGGGATAAAATCTGGATTCTTGGAAATGACGAGTAGTTTAGAATTTCTACTAAAAACATGGGGCATCTAACTTATTTTGGAAAAGGATGCCCGGTAATATTGAAAATAAAAAAAACTGGAGCTGAAGTGAAAATTTTCTATAAAAAGGGTTCAATGTTTTCTTTCTTCCGTTTTTCGTCTTAGTCTTCACTCCATCCTTCTTACTTCTTCACAGCGTCCGGCGTTCAACGACCAGCTGCTCCTCTTTATCCTTTTCTTTTTCTCTTCTCAGTTTTCAAAATGCATTGTTAATTTTTCTTCTACATCCTTTCTTTAATCTCTACATACATATATAAGTTCAAAATTCAAATCTGTTTCCTCAAAATCCTTCAGAGTCTTCATCTGATGATACCAACGCTGTGGAACTCACTCACCCTTGTTAGAAATGGAAAATGCTGTGTGTTTTGGATGTAAAGTGGCAAGGAGTATTGACCGGTCTGAGATAGTAGCAGGTTAATCATTATACAGTACCAAATTTTTAGTTCATTTCAGCAAAAATGCGATTTTATCAAGTTCAGTGTCTGCTACAGTTTGTTTTGAGTGCTAATAACAAAGTTGTGAAATTAATAAAGAAGAGTTCAGGTTTGCATTGGATAAAGAAGATGATTAGGCCTGTTGATTTCTTTTATATATGTAGTACATAAACAGAAGATGATACAGAGATTTTATTCCTTGTCGCGTACAACTGACGTGCCGCATCATTCCATGACACATCTACTTATTTTTGTAGTAGAAAGATTGGAAGATAATATGACATCCATACCGAGTATCATAATACTGAAATTTTGTTACAGGGGAATGAAGTAACCCAAGTTGAGGACAGGGGGCTGGCCAGGTGCTGACAGATCCTGAAACACTTCGCTCTTGAAAAGCTTGACAGCGTAGCCATCATGGACCTCAATCACCAACTTGTATGTGTAGTGCTCAGTGCCGCGATCAAGTACCTGTGCTTTTGTGACCTGAATGAACTCGAGGTAAGCCTTTTTCTGCTCATTATACCTTGTAACAGCGAACTTGCCCAAGTATTGAACATGGCTGTTCTTCTCCACATTCGGAACAGTAATCCATCCAGAAGGTTGATAAGGGTGGGCAATGGCCACAAAGGCCATGGCTACCATCACAGCGATCACGAGGGAAGAAGAGAAACGTGCCATAGGTAGCTAACTAGTAGAGAGAGCTCTCCTAAAACGAGGGGGCAATTAGAGATCTGCTGCTGATCTTACAGGACAGTATATTAAGGGAGGAAATGAAAGGTGAGTGGCATTAATAATCGTCTCCCATATATATAGAAGACGAAAAGCACTGTAGACTAACATTGCGCGTGGAGATCGATGGCATCATCATAAGAAAAATTATGTCCGCAAGTTGTTTTGTGGGAAATATATGCGGTTTTTGAATGGGGAAGTCCACCGAATACGAACATCTGATTGATCTTTTAATAATAATATTCAAAGTTAGACCGGTTCCACGCAGACTAGTGGTGGCAGCCGCACGGCTAGGAAGTACTCCTCTCTCTTAATTTCTAGAAGAACTATCACGAACGCAGATTAATTCAAGTCATTTGTTTGGACGCGGATAATTGCCAAGACAAGCTAAATATTTCCATCCTTTCGATGAAGACATGATGCCGTCGTTCATTTCCAAAATGTCAAATACACATCCAATTGCGCATCAACTAATACACTGTGCAGTTAAAGTTATATTGATCTGGAGATAACTGCTGGAGGCTCCTTCTTTACTCTGAATGATCCATGTACCCCTTTTTATGTGCTTTGCAGTTTTTGACTTAAATGTAACCATACCCATGCAGATATATGAACTTAATTACAATTGCTTTAGTTTGTTTTGTAGAGAAAAATACTAATAATTTCATACTTAAATATGCTATTTTCCATTCAAGAAAATGCATTGCAATGTCTAGAGACACCAACATTAGTTACAGATGTTTGCGATCAGGCGTGCACAAGAGATGGAGTTGTTCAGTGTGAACTTGAGGTTATAAATCAAGCAACTTATTGTGAATTCAAAAGGAAGGTTTGGTGGCGGTGGATAATTTACTGGTGACTCTCAGAAAGAAGTTGTCCAATGATAAATTGAGTTCCGTGTACGAAAAACCGATAAATTCTTTGCCTTCAGCGCAAGCTAGCAAACTTGACTGATGGATATACATTCTTACCTCACATCACGACAACGAGAGAGAGAGAGAGAGAGAGAGAGAGAGAGAGAGTCTTAGTTCCACGCAACTGTATTCATGTCTCCATTCAAGTGGAGTTGGTGAAATGCTTTAATCTTTTATGGTTTGAGAGGAGGTGTGTGCACTACAAGGGAAGTCTACAACTCTGACGGTAATTTATCGTCATTAATTAAATTACTGATGGTAAACAAAAGAAAACTAGATCATTGCTGATGGTTCCGTCACAATAGGGTTCTCTGACGACTTGTCTGACGGTCAGCGTTTGGTTGCAGCAATGACGGTATTTGATATATAGCCACAGAAATCGGTTGTGACTATCGTCAGCCATCATTGACGATCATGTACGATGATGTCCTAGCATACCGTCAGTAATATCTTGACCAAGAAACGCCATCAGAGACAACCTCATTGATCATCGCTGAAAATATGATTGACGATAAGCAATTGGCGTCACAAATATCTTGACGAAGAACTGCCATCAAGATTACCTCATTGATCGTCGCTGAAAATGTTAGTGATGGTAAACAATTGCCAGTGATAATATGATATAGAGATGCTAATTTTGTCTAAACAATGTCAAATGTCAAAAATTACATCTTCTGCGGTATTTGCATTGATCGTGTTTTTTCTTTTGAATTTCAGTAGTGTCATACTTGCCATGCCAATTTCAATTTAGCGTGTCTATTTCCTGTTTCTGTAATACACAAAGGACGTGAGTGCGTGACTTGCCATGCCAAACAATTCATGCTTCACTTACAAATCCAATTATTTTTTAATGTTTCATAATTAACTTTCTTGCACTTACTCGAAGTCAGAATTTAAGCTTCACCTCATTTATCGCTTAAGTAATCTCACACGCTAAACAAGTAATTGGGTCTTACAACTATCGATGCAGAGACATAAGAGTGCTTAGCGCAATACAATTTAAAAGGTAAGATAAGTCTTAACTAAAAACTGGGTGCAATGGGAAAACCTAATCGAGTTTTTTTTTTTTTTGCTAACTTGCCTACAATATTTTTTATTATCTGACCCACTGACAACCCTAAGAAATCAGTACATAGTATTATTAAGTTCATCGTGTGCAAAAGTCATTGTTGAAGTTCAATTATATATAAATATCCATCTTTCTCGAAGCAATTAATATGAAATTTTCCTAGCCTGCAGTTTCTAAATAGTGAATCTGTTTCATATAAAACTGTTCTTTGTAATGTTCTTATTGGTTCATGAAGTCTCCGATCCTTTTGCACATCATTGTTGGAAAATTGTATTGGGACCGAAAAGTTAATCAACTGATTTAGAAATATAAGCTTTGTATATGGTTGTATGCACATGTACTTAACTACATGTTTATGTATGTGCATCTGTTTGTGTTAATTAAGATGCCAATTTTTTATGTGGGGGGGGGGGGGGGGGGGGGGGAGGGCATGGAAAAAATGAAGCTTAAATGGTGCAAGTTGAGATATTTTGTGAAAGACGCACCACCTTTCTCCACAGGCAAGGTTGAACAACTCTTTTATTCTACTACACTTCTGTTCTATCCCATCATACTGCTCTTCTGCACAAGTGGTTTGGGGACGGCTGTTTGGGAACTTCAGAGTGGCTCAAAGTAGCCTAAGTTGAGCACCGGGGGCTCTTCAAATCCTGGGAGGTCCTGCAACACTCCGCACTTGTAAAGCTTGAAATCATAGCCATCGCGAACCTTCATCAGCAAATGGTATGTGTAATGGTCGGTGCCGCGATCAAAAACTTCTGCTTCCACCACCTGAATGAACTTGAGCTCAGCATGAGTCTGTACGTCGAACCTTTCCACAGCAAATTTACCCAACTGCTGGACATGCACATCCATCCCTGCGTGAGGGACAGGAACAAAGGGAAGATGCTCAACATCATGAACATCATGATGTTCATCATGATCAGGATAAGCAGTGGCTACCAACGCATTGCTGTCAACACCATGATCGCAAGGATAGGAAAGAAGCGCCCCATGGCTACTGCTGTGTATATCTAAATCATTAGCTGTTTAGCAAGGAGGAAAAAGATAGTTGGCACGGAAAAGAAGGCCACAACTTTTAGGAGTACTAAATCGATGAGTACGCAGGTGTTATGGACGTTCTGCAATTGCAGCAGCAGACTAGACTGAATGTTATGGCACGCAGGCTTGACGTCAAGTCTTATGTGGGAGGTTCTGAAGCAAGGCTCCTGATTTCGTTGTATACTTTATAATTCCTTAACAACAGAGTCGAAAGGCCGAGTTTAACGGACAGTCTTTGTGTTTATGTTTGAACACTTCATTTGTGACAGTCTCGATACAAATTGCAGACGTCCATACAGAAAAGATTAGAAGTTATCTTCATTTGTTCTGCTCGAGTCTCCGTTCTTGATTCTCCATTTCTGCGTCGTCTGTTCTTGACAAATAGATATGCTTGTTAAAGCAGTCAGGCGGAGAAAATACGAGACTTTAATTTGCCAAGCTTCATGCCCATGAGAGTTTCTTGGGAATCACGAAGAACTGACGATTCGTATTACAGAAAAATTCGACGGGAAAACCTACGCGGCTTGCCGTGAAATCAAGCAGAATCCTAAACGTCATTTTCATATTTGGCCTTCCAACTAATCAGTGCTCTGATCATGCCAATCGATGGGAAGGCTGGATCAGCGGTTTTTCTTTGGGGCCCTTGTTGAGAACACTACAAAACAAACGGACGACTTATTTTTATAGATTATATATAATTGTTAAATGAGCTATAAACCGCTTGAAATGGATAACTAGTTCATTAATGCATGTAATTTTTTTCAGATTACTGATTAAAGAAAATGAAAGTTTTCCAATTGCACCAAACTATTTAAGTTATGGATCTGTATAGAAGAGATTCAAAACAATCAAGCCTTGGCAGCAAGGCCGGAGCCATAAATTTATGGCTAAGGACCACTAGTAATAAATCTAATATTTTTAAGGAGTGTCAACATATACATGAGAAAAATTATTCTAAAGTGTTTAAAAATAATGCCTGGTAGGTCGTCAATGCGTTTCCGAAATCAAGTTAAGCCAGTCATGTCAAGGAACTGGTCCAACCAGCGTCATGTTTCGAATGGTCTTCTGGAAAAAAAAAAAAATTGTGCTTGTGATACAGCATGTTTCAAGCATACGAGTTGAAGGAAAATTAATTTTGTTCTTTAAACATGTAAAATGAGTTTTCCAAAAGCAAAAAAACAACCAGATCAATTATTTTAAAATCTTATGTAATATAATTATCTTCACATTTAAAGCAAACACTTCTCACATAGATTCACAGTTTTTTGGATGCAACCATCACATCCATCTTATGAGACGTGCAGTTAGCGTTTCATCATTGTGGTTAAGGCTCTCTGTTTTTGCTCTGTTTCTGCCTGATGTGTGTTTTTTTCTGCGCTATTATCTGTCTGCTTTGTTGTATTTCTGCAATTGCAGCAGCAGACTAGTTCTTGCTCAGCTTGATCTAAATCGCAGAACATCAACAGAAAAGGTACAAGTTATCTTCATTTATTTCGCTCTACTCTCCTTCCTAGATTCTACATTTCAGCATCGTTCGTTCTCCGACAAATAGACATGCTTGCTATAGTGAGTCGCTCTACTCTACCTTCTTCTAAAAATTTTTCAGGACGTTTTGGTCTCTGCTATTCTTCAAACATACGAGTTGATGGAAATTCTGATTTTTAAACATGTAAAATGGGTTTTCCTAAACAAAAAAAAATCATACCGTTTATTTCAAAATGTTATATAGTATAGTTATCTTACATTTAAAGTAAACATTGTTTTTATGTAGAACCATATTTTTTTTTGATGCAACCATCACATCCACAAGGTAGATCATAGAAAAAAAGGAATAATAATGCTGAAGATGAATTAAGTGGGTTATGTAAGCTTTACTGGTACATGAACAGTAACCCAGTAAAAAGGTCATCAAATGAATGCCCAAGAAAATTTGGCCTCTGTTGATCTCTCAGGTATTAGAATAAGCAAGAAGATGATCCAAACATTTTATTCCCATTGCATTCAACTGGGTGCAGCACCATCCCTTGATAGGGCTGCTTATTTACGTAAAAAATAATATTATAACATGCTGAGCATCATATTAATGTATGTGTGATCACAGGGGCATGAAGTAACCCAAGTTGAGGACAGGGGGCTGGCCAGGTGCTGACAGATCTTGGAACACTTCACTCTTGAAAGTCTTGACGCCGTAGCTGTCTTCAACATTGATCTCCAGCTTGTATGTGTAATGTTCGGTGCCCCGATCGAGTACTTGTGCCTCCGTCACCTGGATGAACTTGAGGTAACCCTTCGTCTGCTCGTTATACCTTGTAACTGCGAACTCGCCCAAGGATTGGACATGGCTGTCCTTCTCCACATATGGAACACTAACCCAGCCAGAAGGTTCATAGGGGCGGGCAATGGCCACAAAGGCCATGGCTGCCATCGCTGCGATCACGAGGAAAGAAGAGAAACGTGCCATTGATAGCTTACTAGGAGAAAGAGCTCTTGCAAAACCAGGACCAACTGGCTCTGCTGCTGATCTTACAGGAAACTAACTTCTGGGAAGAATGGATGGTGAGTGACACAGATGAACCTCTCCCTATATATAGGAGAAGGAAAGGCACTGCTGATGTGATGCTGTTTAGTGAAGCGACCGCCATTAAAGAAAACTTGTGTCTGGAAGTTGTTTTGAAGGAAAAGTAAGCGGTTTTAAATGGAAGAAGTCCACCGAATACAACGCCCTGCACATCTACACAAACACTTTATTCGCTTCGTAATATTGAAATCTAGACTGGTTCCAAAGTGATGCAGGCCAGGAAAATGCGATTTAGGACTCCTTCCTTTCTCTCTCTATTGGAAGACCACTCACGTATGAAAGCACAATAATTCTAGTCATTGGGTAGGATGAGCATCTTGGCCAAGTCAAAGTTAATCTTTACGTGGTTGTCCATTCAAATGTCAACTTATGCACATCAGCTCCTGTGCTTTAAATTCCACATTAATTAACAAGGATTCACTGTGGAGGTGGCATGATATTCTGGAAACAGCTTTTAATTAAGACTGATTGTCATTTATCTTTACAGTGAACTCCCCACTTCATGATCAAGAAAGAAGATCACAAAGACACAAAACGATACCCACATAGAGATGAAAACCTTTGACTGGAGAAGCAAGTTGTTGACGGCAGAACGGAGAATTTTCACGTACAAGTTGGCTATTAGGGTCCACAACAGCTATGCCTTCAAACTTTAGAAGAGCTGAATTCTGCAAGATCTTTCAGCAGTACCCAGCCAGCCCCATGTCCTCAACATCCGCTACTTCATGCCACTGTAATTTCATGCACAGATGTATAAGGATCTTCCTCAATAAACAGTAATGTCATCATCAAATACCAAAGCTTCAGTTCAATATGATACATACAAATCGAATAAACTGTGTGTTTATTTCATTTGAATGTGATGCGCGAATAAGGAATGCTCTTCTACATGATGCCTTGCGTTTATAAGTATTGTGCACTTCTTTTCTGGTTTCTGCCACGATTTTGCTTTTCCCTTTTCAATTTCACTGTCACCATTGCCATGCTTGTAAACAATTCATGCTTCATTTATAATTCCAATTTCCGTTTTAGCTAATCATTTTTTTCCTGTTTAAGACTGCAAGGATATTCTTTAAGCCCATCTTATGTCTTTTTTTTTTTTTTTTGGCATGATCAGTTATTCTCTGGAATAGGTCTCTTATCTCCACTGTGGATCGAACCAGTGGCGGGGATGGAGGTCTAACTAGCTAGGGCGAATACAACAATTTAACAAATAGCTGGTGGACAAATATATTAAACAGAAAAATACAAGGATTCGCAGTAAATGAACAGCACCGTCCTTCCAATATTTTGCTTCTGACGTAGCACAGAGAGCGAAAGGCTACTGCTGAAAAAGATGGCTACCTGATTATCGGTCCTTTCACAGAAGAAAGAGTGGAGACAGGGTGTTTCTGATAATGATCTATTTAAACAGTACACGGGAGAATAATTAAGTTCGGCAGGTGGGCAAAGTTGCTCAAGGCGCTTATTTTTTTTCTAATATAGGATTTCCAAAAAATTGCTAGCACAGATGTCACAATTGCTATCTGAAACTTTCATGAATCCGGAAAATGTCAGACAAGTTAACCAGAGCTCAAATATTTTTAATCCCCTATTGTTAATGGAATAATGATGGATGGTAAGGCTGGTACCTTACTGAGTATCGGGCATATGGATCTGCCCATGAAAAATGAGTACCATCACATATCCCTGCCTATATTGGAAGCTGGTTATGTGGACACCTCTGTGCACCCAAAATTGTGTACAAGAAGTGCAATGTCTCAATTTAAAATCCATTTCTGACATAAGTAGAGATAAAGAATGAGGTACAAGCTTTTCTCTTCTCTCTTATTATCTGTACATTGTATTGTATTGTATATCTCTTTTTCCTGTGTGTGTTTTGGTGGTGTGTTTTTCGCAGATTGTTTTTGTATTTAGGGGACCTCTTGTTCCTAAATTTTGTTATATATTCTCATTTTATCAGCCCTCTCTCAAGTTTTGGAAAATTTAAATAACTTTTAGGAGCTCTGTAACAAAAAAAAATTATAAATTATATTTAGTATTGGCTCCGATTATAAGGCTTCTCAAGACAAAATTCTATCTCTAATTCTAACTTAAGTTGTTATAAATTGTTGCTCAAAACACCATGAATCATTATGCCTTGAAGTTTTGAACAGATTGTTTTCTAATTACTTGCGCCAGAATATCGACCTGAATTTTAGACAATGTCAACTGTTCACGTCGGCAGATTTGAGAAATCTTTTACATAGGGTTCACGTGGACGGCCCTCCACTTTCGGGGTTCAACCCCGGTCAGGCTGGGCTTGCACCAAGAAAATGGCCACCGGCTGACCTAAGCTCAAGACCAAATCGGGTCAAATTTAAAATTATATTAAATTTTAATATAATTATATATATATATATATATATTTTAAAAAATGAACAATATATTTTAATTTTTTTAAAATAAATAGAGCCCAGGCCGATTTAACGCCAATTGAAAGATCCGGACAAAAGATATTTTTGTGAATGAAACCTTTTGGAAAACTGAATGGCCAGGTCTAAAGTTTGAACGAAATGTCATGCCGACTTCGAATTTTTGAAAATTCTGCCACCAGTTAAAAAAAAAAAAAACTATAATTCGCGGTTGACATGTTAGCATTTCCTTGCCAAGAAGAAAAAAAAAAAAGAATATTCCTTTTGAATATTTTTCACAAAAATAGTTCGAAATTTTTTAAACAAGAAACAAGAGTCTTTCTCACCGTATCGCTTCCGAACAAAAGTAGAAAAAACGAATAGGAGCGCGGGACAGACTGTCCAATTAGATGCTGCCGGCCGTCCGTCAAACTCAGAACTTCGACGTCTCTCTCAGTACTGGCTACCGGCGGCTGGGGATGCTTGTCGCTGCCCCCTTTGGGTATAGTCCGCCGGCCAGAATCTGCCATCTGCCTGTCCCTCAATCGGTCGAGGCTGCTATCTCTTTTCGTTTTCTTCTGTTTACCTTTTCCAAGTTTCTTTAGCAGCACTTTGTTAATCATTGGCATCATGTCTTTGATTTTTTTTTTTTTTTTTTTCGCTTTATCATCGTTCTGTGTTCATTTTATAACTTTTATGGCAAGTGCGTTGGTAGTTTACTACATAATTGAAAACTCTTTCTCACACACGCTTCATATAAATAAATAAATATATATATCTATTAACTCTCTTACATAAATATTTTCTTAATTTTTTGACATTGGTAAATTCTGGAGAATGAAAATCTAGTTCCATAGATGGATGCATTTGTTAGCGTGGGATGCTTAATTTACTTCACGCTATTCATTAGGATAATTTTTTGGTCCGCCCCTGCCTTTCCCCTTATATTTAAAATCATCCAGATAACTCTAACTATATATTAACCTTGATTAGCAATAAAAAATGAATGTTTGGTTCCAATAAAACAAGCAGAAGCTGCCATCTCTGGAGTCAAATTCTAAAGTTCTTGGTTGTGGTTCCTTCTTGACGGTGACTTCAGGCCGAACGTTTGGTTGAAGTGAGGACGTATCTGGGATGCTTCCTTTATTAATTCCAACAAGTCAGAAATTCCATTTGCGCGTTTTCATGCCGATCAGGTGAATACTTGTTTCACAAGGCATTCTCTCGTGATATTGTTGATAGTTTTTCTAGTAAACTTTAGTAAAATCATGCCAATTAATAGTTGTCAAGGGAAACAAGAAAAGAAGCTCAGACTATTATCAAGCAAATAAATGAAACTTTAGTACCTTTAACGCTGAAGTGATTTTTGCGAAGGTGGTGCTTGTTAGATCACTAGGATCTCAGATTCATAAATTAATGTATGATGTTTTACATGTGACACAAATTTAACATCCACGCTACTTAATATCTTACAGAGAATACATACATTTCATGTAGCCTCGAATTATGAAGCATTCTGAAGCTGTGGCACACTACGTAAAGGAATATCTTAATTTCCACGTTTCCAACATCACGTAAGACTTTTCCTTTTGCGTCATTCTGCTAACAGTCACGATAAAATCTCAATCTTTTTCCATAGTCCGACGGATACCAGCCACAATACTGTTGTTAAAGATAAGGTTGCCGCTCCAACCTCCTTGCCACCTATGCAAGGTAAATCAAAATTTGAATCTCAAGCCAAATATGGAAGAAATGCTATTGACGCTGGAAAAGAGAAAGCAACAAATGCTCCAACGTATGAAGATGCCAAAATCTATTCCAAAGGGAAAGAAACACTAAATTGTAATCAAGATCCAAGATTTTTGGATCTTGACAGACCAGCCTGAAATCTTCTATTTAGCATTCTTTCCTTTCTCTCAGAATGGTTGTAAGAGAGCATTTCATAATCCTTGAGTATAGTAGAGAGGAAAGTCTCCGTGGACGTAGGTCGAGTTTGACCGAACCACGTAACTCCTTGTGTTCTCTCTCTCTCTCTCTCTCTCTCTCTCTCTCTCTCTCTCTCTCTCTCTCTCTCTCTCTCTCCCTCCTTGTCTCTCTCGTTCATTTTTTTTTTACATGGTATCAGAGCCAGGTTGCTCTGTCAGAGGGAGATGCCGGCATTCTAGAAGTGTTGTTCACTTCGCGTTTTGAGATTCGTGGAGTATTCGTTGGTGAGATTTCTTTACCAGTGCCAGAGGTTTTCAATATTCTACCATGGCAACCGTCAATCCTCAATGGAATGCTATTGCAAGCCTCGTATCGGTCAAGTTGGACGAAAACAACTATCTTCTCTGGAAATCGCAACTCCGCAGTGCCATGTATAGTCAAGACTTGTTGAGGTATGTTGACGGCTCTTATACTCCTCCACCGGAAAGACTGAATGCTAATTCTGCAGAAATTAATCCGGAGTACATCAAATGGAAACGCTCCGACCAGCTTACGTTAAGCTGGATATTGTCTACCGTTAGTGAATCTATACTCACTCAAATTATTTCTTATGATACGGCTCGAGAAGCCTGGGTGGCCCTAGCCAACGCCCATGCATCTCATTCCAAT